>OX596249.1:8947368-9220997 GCA_951394255.1 Polyploca ridens
ACGCTTGACACTTCCGCTGCCCAATGTTGAGTTGCTCTTCTAGCAGGGCTGAAATATTTATTTGTCAATAAATTCTAACAACTAATATCTACAACTAGTTTTAAAAAAAATATCCTATATACCAAGTTTCATAACAATTGGTTCCATTGGGTCATCGAAAAGCAGAAACAAACTTACTTTTGAATTTATGATAGTGGATGATAGTCATTTTGCTTGAAATCTACACAAGGATGTAGATGTTTTAAGGTGATGATAGCTCAGTCGGATACCCAGATGAAGGTCCCGGGTTCGAATCCTACAATGAGCTTGAGCTTTCGGTGACGGAAAACACGTGAGGAAACCATAGCACGGTGGTAGGGTACTTTGTAGTACCCGCCTGGCTGGCTACCACCCTCAAGTCGAAAATCTGTCGCCAAGCACCATTCGGTGTGTTCCGATAGCTGCACTTGAGAACCAGTTCCTTCTAGGCTTTGTGTGCTTACCACCTTCGGCCGCATCATCACTTAACATGGTGAGATTGCGGTCAAACACAGGCCTATAAACAATAAACAAACCGACAATATCCCACCACCGACAATGCGCTCTGATTGGCCAAGTCAAGACACAACGCATTGATTGGTCCTTACTGTTCAAGTTGTCAAAGGCACTGGACAAGTTGCGAATTTGGATTGCTCGGTATTACTAATCTAAAGGGATTTTTCCTCGATTCTCATCTCATTAGATCCTTACCTATCATTCCACAAATCGCCAGCGCGTCGAGTCAAGAAATTGCTGAAAGGCATTCTCTGTAACAACTGCCTGAGTACTGCTGCTATCAGCGCCGAATATTTGGCATGCCCCGGTCCTCCAGCTTGGACACTCTTGCCACAGACTGCCAATGCTCGGTGAAGTTCTACTCTTGCATTTGTTTGATCACCCTTAATAACAGAAAACATATTTTAATCATATAGCTATGTTAAATGTTGTATGGGCTTTGCTACTAAACTGATATAAATAAAATATATGAGGTTTCAAAGCAAAAGTTGTTTTATTTATTTGTGTATTATAGTTACCTTCTTTAAATAGTTATCTGCCTGTCGTTTATGTTTATAGAACTCTCCAGCTTCTTTAGATTGTGATTTTGGTACAGAATCGCCGTAAACTAATAGTTTGACAAGACATCCACCCAGTATTATGAAGTTTACTAGGTAAATGAAAAATGAGTTAAATATCCAAGCTTTCCAAGACGCTCCACCATAGGCTGAAACAATTAGTTGTTAAAAATTATAACTAGGTAACATAGAAATTTACATACAAAGATAATCAGGAACATCATTTTAACACAAAAAATTAAAAGGAGGTGAATGGAAATGGATTATTATATGAGAGAGATGAGCCACCATCTTCAAACTATGGGGAACAACAAAGTGTAACCTAGCTAGTTATTTTGCTTTGCCTCATCATCATCATCATCAGCCTATAATGTCCCACTGCTGAGCATAGAGGAGGCCTATGCTCAGCAGTGGGACATTGTCACAATTGAGGGTGAAAGGGAATGGGCAATACTCCATCACGCATGCCCACTGCGGATCGGTGGAGGTAGGCTAGTGGTCAACCTATTGTTGGAATTTTTCAAGCCGCCTAGGAGGTACTTACTAGCTTAACGACTATCACAATTAAGTTATAACCGGGCCAACGGCTTTACGTCCCTTCCGAAGCACGAAACTCTCGATTTGAAATACCACTAGGCGGTCACCCATCCAGGTACCGACCACGACGGTGGTAGCTTAACTTTGGCGATCGATTAAGAACGGCTAATAATGCTACACCACGAAAGCTTCTATCGTACCTAAATATTACTAGAATATTAGTCATTAAAATGGATATATGCGCCTTCTAGCGAGGTGTATCTAAAACTTCGTAATGCAAAAAACCTTATCAAAATCAGTTGATTACTGTTTGAGGAAAAGTCTTTAATATTGATTATGTGTAAAAACACAATCAAACAATTTACAACCCAAAAAATATTGTCACCATTCCATTGTAGGTAACAATTGACTGTGATGAATTAAAGAAATTGTTAACTACTTATTTACATACCTGTATCATTATCTGATAAAATCTTTCTTTGGTCAAGTCTAGTTGTGTAGTCAGCTGATGAAGAATCTGACACAAAGCCCCCAAATAATGTACTGAATGGATTGAAGGCAATAAGCCCCACCATAAAAGCACATAGGGCTAAACGTGAGTGATCTCCCATACCCATGACGATTTTAGAGTATTTATCTTCCACCTGTAATTTATTAACCATACATAATATTAATATGTTTACCAATGATGGTCAAAGCAATATGTTGGCGGAAAAAGCTCATTGCACACTTTCTTCAGAGGCTTTTGCTTTTTTAACTGACAGGTGTTTTTCAAGGAACCTTGTCACCCCTGTGCCTTGATATGTTTTGACAATAATGTAAGTGTGTAGGCATACTATTCCTTATTCTTTGCATTAAGACGTATAAGCCAGGTGAAAAACAAGAATTTACCTTGAATTCAGGAGAAGATGGTGAATCACTGTCAATACCATGTGGTGAATGATATGGTGAAGAGATGTCACTATGGGGAGGAGTGTATGCTCCCTCAAAGGATGGCTCCTTCACACCAGACTTCTGACATGCCATTTTGAGAGCAACATTTTCTTGTTTTAACCTTGTATTCTGATTCTGTAGGTACCTTATGTAGTCAATTGTTTTCCGTAATATTGCTGATTTGTTCAACTGGAATAAAAAAAATACATACATAATGCACAAAAACTTTTATATTCGTCACAATGATCGTCATTCTTAATGCTGCTGGGCTACTGCATACATCAATCTTAAGGAACTTCAAATGTTCCATAAATATAATACATTCAATTGCAGAAAGAGAAAAAAATTAGTTCATTACCATTGACTAATGCAGTAGCCCTGCTGAGACTATTTATAGGCCAGTGTTTGACCACAATCTCACCATGGTAAGTGATGATGTGGCCGAAGGTGCATACAAGCACAGGTGCTTGGCAACAGATTTTCAACTTGAGGGTGGTAGCCAGCCAGATTGCTATGGTTTCCTCACGATGTTTTCCTTCACCGAAAGCTTAAGCTCATTGTAGGATTCGAAACCCGGGACCTTCATCTCGGTATCTGATGTGACTACCACTGAACTATCATCGCCTTAAAATATTAACATCATCATCATTCTTATCTTTTAGCATTACAAATTAGATAATAATGGGTAGCATCTAAGATTGGTACAGTATTCTGCAAATGTCTACATGCAACATAGTTACATATAATTTACCTTAGCATCTTCTCCTACCAGCATATTCTTTAGTTCAATTATCCTATCATTGATACTTGTCCTGTAACGTCTCTCAATGGCATTATGAGCACTTCGTTTCACTTCTTTCACTTTAGGTGGACCTATGTGTGGTGCTTGACTTAATGCAATCTTTTCACCTTCAAGGACTACTGGAATGCCAGTAGTCAAGAGAGTTGGTCCACTGTTGCTTGTGAAAAATGTGTGGATTGGTCTGTTCTCTGTACCTGCTTTAGTAGTAATAATACCTTGTGTTGCACCTATAATGTTACAATTTGTTGAGTTATATATTCATGATTTACTTAATAAATACATTAATAATATAGCCATTAAAAATTACATACTAATAAAAACTCGGGTTTTCAAAACTTATCGCAATTTTATGAGAAATTATAATAAAAAAAAACCTGGCTGCGTAAAATCAAAAAAGAGAATATAACTTGAAGTTTATAAGGTATTGCAGTCGGGGACAAACCAATAACCTAAGTATATTTTTATTTTTATTTAATATTGGTTTATCCCCGAAAAACATAACCCTCCTTCCGGGTCAGTTGGGTAAAAATATGCCTCACCTTGTATAGGAGCAGTTGTATACATCAATGTTTGTGTTTCAGGATTAATAATATTTGATTGTAATATCAATGGTGAGAAATTTGTATCTGCGCTTTTTAATATTAATGGAGTCATTCTTTTAGAATTGTTCTGTATTAAAATTTGGTTGGTTTGCTTTGACTTATTTGATTGGTTTATTTGTGAGACACTATCTAGCTGCAAAACAGATGGTCTATTATCTGGTATTTGTATGTTTGCCGGTGCCAAGTTTACATATACAGGTCTCTGAACAACTTGTTGTACCATTATGGGGGTTTGGTTGGGTATTTCAGTGTGCCCATGTTGAGTGACATCAGGCAACGGTACACCTTCGTTAATCTGACGCAAATTGTAGCTCTCCTCTCTTGCATACACTCCTTGAATGGGACTGCTCTTTGGATGTGGAGGAGTTTTCACTTTAACTCCATGCGTATATTGGGATACTAATGGATTTCCATTTTTTTTATAACAAGGCGACACTTGGGGTTGAGATGCAGATTCTGTCTTGATTTTTGTGTCAACACTAAGTAACCCAGTATCGTTATCGACAAATGTCAACTCTTCCTCCAGCTTTTTCATGAAATCTCCATCACAACCACTGAGGAAGTCTGTATAAAAGAAATACATCATAACTTTCAAATATTGCTCATGTTATTTACGAAAGTTTACGTCATTCATATTTAAGACTTACCTTCAATTTCGGCTATATCATGGACATTGAAAACGTCGGAGTTTATAAATGGTTCATCTTGCTCCATTTTAGTGTAGACTTTGTAAATTCATATCATTAATAATCTAATACAACATTTGTAATTTGTTTTCCAAAACTTTTTACAATAATATTTTGACAGTTGTCTGGCGATTTATTTGAGCCAATCAGTGTTTAGGAAAATAGTGGTGTGATTTGACGTCAGAATCAGTAGGGCGATTACGCAATTTTTTAGAAATCAGGTTCTTAAGAACCACACAAGCGAACTGAAATTTACCTCTATCGATAAATCGCGACCACGTAACTTATTTCTAAAGGATTTCATTACCTTACCTATCGATATATTCCAATATGAAGTTGGTGCAAGACCTAGCTATTCGACCAATTTAAAAAGTACTATTGAATTATGATACGTCTAGAAACGCACTACATTTTCTAATAAACCGTTTAACATAGATTGGTACGTAGTTTTAGACAGACATTTATGTGTATAATCTGTGATTGAAATCGTCTGTCATTGTTTGTTTATCTTTTTCCGGCCGAATTAACCTTATTGTTTTCATAAAAACAACAATAATACATATCCCGTGCGTTTTTGATGGGGATTGCGGAAGAACAAAGGAGCATGAGTGTCTTACGAATAAAGAGACGCCGCTTGCGCGACAGGAGTCATCGATTCCAGTTTCCAAAGGAAGATTATTTATATTGCGCATTTTGTTTTTACAAAGGCAGGATTCCAACAGATTAGAAGAACTATGCCCTCACATGCCTGTCTCAGACGAAATTTGCCATTCGTATTGAACTAAAAGTAAGTGACTCTTTACGTAAATGTACCAATTATTGAATCTTTTTGTGCAATATGTCGCACCGACTTGTAGCAAGTGCCTCCATGAAGTCACCAATGCTCTATTAGAAATCTTTATCAGAAAGGATACAGAATAGAGTGCTGTTGGCTTCTTGGTATGTATTTTAGCTAAATAGGTACCTAATATTAATTCAAAAATAAATAAATACACAAAATAATTCAGAGTATATTCATATATTCCTTCTGTTTATAATAAGCATGATCATTCAATCATAAATTTACATAGGCACATATTGTCACAATGATACTATCATGGGCTAGGCAGTGAGAATAGAGTGTCATTCCGTTCTGACTTACAAACCTCTTTTGCTTCAACTACATTCATACATGCCCTGCATATCATCATATTAATATGCCCAGTATTATTATTAATCGAAATCCTTCTTTTTGCAGGAGACCAATTATGCTCAAAGGCCTTGGATGATGACACCTTTCCGAAGCGCTAATCCTGAATCTCCAGAAGAGTTTTTAACGGATGCTCACTGATGAAACCCTGGAGCAATGCATTGCATTACTTAAAGCATGTTGGTGATGCTTGTTATCAAAAGATGGTGCCAGTGAATAAGAGCACCAAGTTATCACAGGGCAACTAGGATTGAGGCAATTCCAGATAGCAATAGGGATATGCTTATCTAAACATTATGAAACACATTATTATTTTATACATATTTTTAATTAAGTATTGTTTTAGTTTTTCTTTATTTTACTGTCATAAGCATAAGCTATCTACTTACTGTTATAATAAAAAAATGTGTCAGTTTTTAATATACTATATCTATAAATATAGTCCTAATTCTATTTTTATGAATGCACTAATCACCTAAAATTGTTGTACATTCACAAAATGAAATGTTAGTTTGTAAGTTAGTATAAGCAATAATGAAATAACCAATGACCAGACCATAAAATAAAATATTGTGTAAACCCAACGTAAGCTAAATAAAACTGTGAATTAAATTTGACTTTCATTATAAAGATTTATTATATTCTAGGCTTAGATCTAGAACATGTTACATTTAAGTTGTTTCAATTTTAATAATACTGGATTATTAACAAACCGTAAATGTAAGCTAAACCCAAAGAAACCTTGTACACACTAATGAGAATAATAAAAACACTTTAATAAAAAGTATCATTTTATTTTCAATATTCACAAATTTCTATAAGTACTAAACCATAGTTTTATACTACAGTACCTATGAATACTTAAAATAGCACTGAGATCAAAGAGGGTGGTACATATAGTTAAAAAAACATATAGGATTAAATATGTATTTAATTATATAAACACCAAGCACCTAAACAATACATTTTACTAGACATTTATTGTAAAGAGGAATTTATTCACCATCTCGGTATTTATACATCAGATTAAATCAATCAGACTTGTTTTTAATTAAAAAAATAAGATTATAGACAATATAGGTATATTATCTATGTTTTCAATTTCTCTTTTTAACTCCACCATAGCTTCTTTCAGTAGGCCCAGCGAGGCAGCCCTCATGTTGTTGTACTGAAAGAAAAATATGTATTTTAATACAATGTCATAAAAACATTAGAAGCCACATTTACTTAAAGTGTAGTTTACATTAGTCTACGAACAATTGCTTAATAACTCACATTATCTTTGAGATCTTGACTGTTGAGGAGAAGGAGAAGCTCTGCTGAGGAGGTTGTGCAAAGTGCTGGTGAGAGCATTGATGTCCTGAAAATAATAATGTTTTTATTTATATATCTGCCACTAAGTAAGTAAAATAAAATAACGGCCTTCATCTAACAATAATCTGGCAAGAAAATCGGCAAGTTTACATGTTTATATATTTTTTGGACAACTATATTGGCTATTTTTCTAAATGGTTTACAAAGTAAAATTAATGTATATACACATACATAACATATACAAGTCCATGGGTAATTGGAGTATCTAATATACATAATGATATTGACAGGTTGGTAGTTTATAGTACTTAGGTACTCTGACATAACATTTCTTTCTGTCTGTCATGGTTTTATGTACTTACTTACTTATTAAGTACTTCCGGGAATTGAACGCTTTGGTGACATCATTGAGGCAATTCGACAGTGAAGTTGGGGCATATTGTAGAGGTAAGAAGCACCTACCCCACGTTGGTATGACCCATGACTTTAAAAAGCCAACGCCGCAAGAACCTAAGTGAATAAGAAAACATTTACTAATGGATCCAAATTACAAAGAAATATACGCTTATTGTACCTAAATGATAATAAAGGCCATAGGTATGTGCAGACATTTATGACGAACTTACTTTGAGCTCATGGCGGTGGATCTTCTGCCGGCTGGGAGCTTGGGAATGACTCCGGCACAATTCCTTAAAGGCATCTTTGCTGAGCCACGAACTCATTGTTAAGCAGCGACATTGTGTCTATTTCACTATTTTTAGTTTGTTTTTGCGACTTTGCTCCTCCGCATAACCCAGTAGAAATGCTCGTATGCTCGTGACATTTTAAACTAAAATAAGATAGTTATTAATTGTTTTATTCGTAGTAATTGGACTATTGATAGCCCAGTAATATAGACTTATCAATTTAACTTTATATATCACTGTTTATTATTGAACAATTAACAAAATAACAATAGAGAAATACCTTTATTGCTTGATGAAATTACCTAAGACTTGCTTCAATGAACAATAGAAATTTATGAAATCACAAGCTGTCACTAAGATAGAAATAGAGTTAGATGATCGCAAAATTAAGTCTATCGATAGAAATCCCATACAAAAAAAAATGAAATTGCAAAGGCGTTTATGTTGACGTCATAGCTGTCAAAACGGAGATAGGTGGTCGCAAGTCCGCCATGTTTTTGATTTCAATTACACTTCAATAGAAATTTAATTGAAGTCAGAGTTAGCTAATCGCCCTACAGAAGCGTCAGAAGAATCCATAGATCATAGGCTGCATTCCAAATTGCCCTGTAATCGATTTGAGCGTGCTTAAACCCGTTCCGTTTAAGCGTGAGCGCCTCAATGATGTCTAACGAGTGTGAATCATCACAATAAACTAAAAATATCACCGTGAGCACTGTCAAAAGTGACGAATGACTATTGTTGTATATTCTGCAAGAATCTTAGAGATTCTCAAATGCTCTGGTTTGAATAGGTACTGTGAGCGCACGTTCACGAGCGTTCCGAATTGATGATAGTTCTTAGGTGTCATAAACGTGTATCTAAATTGGAAACACATATTGGAACGCAAATTATAGATGTGGGTGGTGAACGCTACGTACGAGCGATAATGGCATTATTCGGAATGTACCCCATGATTGACAACAAGGTCCAACATGGATTGTTGGCGGGAACTTGCAGAGTGACGTTGCGTTTTCGTTTTTATTTTCATAAATTCGTGTATTTTGAGTTTTATTGCTTATTATCGGCGGTTTTTTATCCAATAAAGATCAATCCATGTGCATCAGTTAAGTGAAATGAAATGAATTATGTGTATCGTGACTTTTCAAGTTGTCTCAAAAAGTCCGTGAAGAGTACAATTACCACCATTGTAGTAAAACACACAGACATATAATATTTATAAGGTAAAACATGACTTTTATGGACGATGACTGACTGAGAACTATATGTGATGAATGAAAGTGATTTATTGTGAAGGGAAATTATAATATAACTCAACACTGGCAGAAATAATTCCTAATTTGGATTTGGTTGGCAAACTTAAAAATAAGAAGAAGGGGCATTGGCGCAACGACAGGCCCAATACATTGATTTAATATACAAACAGGATTGAACTCTCCAAAAATTTTATCATACAAAAATAAACCATAAGTCATGCACGTTAGGGTTTACTTTTGTTAGTTATCTTAGCCGAGGCAAAACGAGCCGAGAGAGATAGCCCGAACCGAGGCCGTTTGTCCCTTTTCCTCAATTGCCAAAAGATAAAAATGTTAAAGATGGTAGAAAATATTTCACCACAACAAGTAAAATATATTACGTATAAATATTTTTTTGCTATTAAACTAGTTTTAAATCATTTTATTTTGTAGGTTTACATCTGTACATAATAATAAATAATTGTATTTAAGTAAAATAATCAAAATAATATGATTGTTTGGTAGCTATCATAAAATTATTCTGGTAGCACTGAAATCTGATATCAGTGGTGTCATGGCAACATGGCGACTTTTTCTGATGTTTTGTGGAAACGCATTTTGTTTATACTTTTTATCGTGAAAATGGTGAAAAAAAATTGTATCAAGACATGTAAAAGTGAATCATGTGCTGGTTGTGGGATTTTATTTCACAAGTAAGGAATAACGATGATTTTATTTACTAACAATGGTGAGTCATAAGTAGTTTGACCATGGTTTATTAAAAAAAATTGTAGACGGAAGACACTAAAGTTAGTGTAATTCTTTTTAAAACTAAGTATAATGTTTATTGTGTGTTGTAATGTGTACCTATTGTATAAATTATTTGTACCTATGTATCGCATAATTGAAATAGCATTATTTTTTATGTTTGTTACAGCTTTCCATCGAAAGAAGAAATGAAGCAAAAATGCAATTTTGATGCGATTAAAACAAATGTTTTCCACAAGATTGAAACATCTTATTATTCCACCGCATCCTTTCCAATGCATAACAGATGAAGAACCGCAAAAACTGTAACTAGTAAAAGCATTGGCTAATAATTCGTACCTATTCACCACGCGAAATGTAATGCATTCAGAAACTTAGGCAGTGAGATTGGCCTAAGGCAGAAACTAAATAAAACGATTTTGTTTAGCCGTGTTTAATTTTAATAAATACCTACTTTGTCAAGCACATTCGAGTTTTATTTCCCTTTACTTTATTTTAATTCCCAAATAACAGCTCTGTAGAGCAAACTGAAAAAAGAGCAAGGGGAAAAGCCGTGGTCCCAGAACGAAATTCTGCATGCACCCTTGCCTATTCATACGTAATATTTGATGATTCGACACAAAACGTAACTCAAAAATTAATCATAACTTTTCTCAAAAACATGGGTATACACGGCTACACATCAAGCTATACATTTCCAGTATAAACTGATCTCGCATTGTATAGGATTTCTGTACAATGAGAGGTCAGCTAATATTGGAAATTTATATCTTGATTAATCGTGCGTACACGATTCAACACCCACATAGAACATAACAATGTTCAGTTTCAAATAATGGGTTTTCGCGAAAAAGTATCTCGATATCTATAGTTTTTCATTATGGTTTTATCTCTTATTTTTTCTATAAATTATTATTTCACTATTTTAAGTAACATAATGTTAATATTTTTGTAATACAAACAATAATTTGAAATCAACTAGTGTCAAAACGCCACAAACAGACAAAATTGGAGGAACTTTGCAATGCAGCGATTGTGCGCGAAAGGGACTAACAATGACCACGACCACTCTGCCAAGAGTGCACGACTAGGAAGAAGAAGTGTCAACCGGACACAAATTATCTCTCAAATCCAACTTTCCTGTTCGTTATAAAAATGTTTGGTCACCCTATTAGAATGGGATAAACAGCCTCGGTATGCGTTATCTCTCTCTGCTCGCGTTTTTGGCCCAAGAGCTCAATCCTGTTTGTATATTAAATCCATGGCCCAATATAGTCAGAGGTTTTTTGGCGGGAACTTTCAAAGTGTCGTATCGTTTTCTACTTCCGTTTTATTTTATTAAATTGATATATTTTGAGTTTTATTGCATATTATGGGGGTGTTTTATCCAATAAAGATCAATCATGTGCACCAGTGAAGTGAAAAATTTATTTTATTACAGTAGTACCCAACTAATATGGCGCGTCGTGAATCTTCGTTCGGACAGAAAAGAAAGTATGGCCGCGAAGATTAACGAAAGAATGCTTAAAACTTACAATCAACCTTAGATCACTACTATAATGGTTCATAATACACTGCAGCGTTTAGTTCCGTCTCACTCGCAAGTCACGCACCTCTGCACGGCGCGCGCTAACATGGCGGCAGCTGCTGAATAATAGCGTTTCCCGCGCTTTGAAAATCCTCGTTCGCGTCTTATGAAAAATCCTCATTACAGTGTATTTGGCACACAGATTTGGCAACACTACTCAGCGCACTTCACTCCGTAAATACCGGCTCACTTCATTTTATACCCTGTTGCTACTGTAGCGTCACCAATTTAACGCTTTTTAGGGGACACTTTTGGATGTATGGAGATTGTTCTCCTTACCTCTACATTCCATAGCCCAACTGAAAACTAAGAAGAAGACGGAAGAAGGTGAAACTTGGGTGAAACAATCTCAGTATTAATGACTCATATCTATATGCAAACAAACAATATAATAATGCCATCTCACTTGAAACTTTGTAACGATTTTATTCACCGCCAAATGAAGTTAATTAAATCAGTTTCTGACTATGCGCTAGATGGCATTAAAGTTATGATTTAAATAGATTAGTTTAAAAATACACGCTATAATAAACTGTACTAAAAAGTGTTAAATAATAATAATTGAACGAATATTCTCTGTCTATGCCGTAGGCATGCCGTAAGCAATATTATTTGTAATTAAGTCCAATATTTTAATGAAAGAGCGTGGGGCGCTTTTTATATTTTTAACCTACGATATTTCTTCATAAATTAAAAATACCAATGCTTAGATTTTGTTCCGTGGCTTAGATATTAAATTGGGTTCAATATATGTCATGTATAAGTAGGTATTTGGAACAAAAGCTGTTATATGAAAAGATCTTCCATAAAAAAAGCCTTGCTAAGCTTCTTATCGGAGTCTTCTCAGTTTAATTGTATTCCGAACCGATGGTAAATTCAACTGTATGTACACACGGCAACACATCAAGCTATACATTTCCAGTATAAGCTGATCTCGCATTGTATAGGATTTCCGTACAATGAGAGGTCAGCTTATATTGGAAATGTATAGCTTGATCTGTAGCCGTGTGTACCAACTTAACGTTCATAACTGCCTTACTGAATAAATGACTTTTTGATTTTGAAGGAAAAGCGCCCCACGCTTTTTCATTCAAATAAGTGAGTATTTAGACTTAATTACAACAATTGCTATTTAGACAAATACTCTAGAACTCTCTCTGTGGGATGTGATATAGTCAGAGAATATTGGTTCAATTATTATTATTTTAAAACTTTTTAGTGCACGGCTATTATTGTACTATTTTTTTTATTTTATTTTAGTCACAATTAATTATTCATACCATTTTATTATACTACTTATGGGTAGCTATCATTTCTTACACTCAATCTCACTTTCTTTCACATTTATGAACATGTTGCTCTAGTGCCTGCCCTCTAACTCCAACACGAGACCCTGAAATTATATGTGGCCAAAATGCACACTGTTACGTTTCCAATACGCTCAAACACGGTTAGGTTACGTTGCTTCGCTATGGGGTTCCAGTGCCTACCCTGAACCCTCCGATTCCATCATCAGAACCTGAAAGTCATCTAATGGTCAAAGTTCATCTCACGAATATTCCAACAACCCCAAACACGGCTAGGATACGATGCTCCACTATGGAATTCCAGTGCTTACCCTCCTACTCCATCTTCAGACCCTGAAAACCATGTATGGTCAAAACAAATCTCAAGACGATTCCAACAACCTCAAATACGGCTGGGATACGTTGCTCAGCTATGAAGTTCCAATGCCTACCTCCTACTCCATCATCAGACCCTGAAAACATATATGGTCAAAATGCATCTCAAGAACATTTTGAAGACGAAAATTACGTTTGAAGATTCCATTACATACATACATAGATACATAAGGTGAAGCTCATAAAAGCGTGTTAAATTAGTTTGCACAGTCTATACTAATTAACATTTTTGGCGTATAGGAGAAATGGCACAGTAAATTCAATTGAAGTTTCCAATTGCTGACTTTTCTATCTTTTAAACGATACCGAATACAGTGCCTTAATTAAATCAACATTAAGAGTGCGTACCAAGCCAGAAAAATATGGCAATGTCAGATGAAACAAACTTACTATGTCTAATCTTCGCGTGGAGATGAGATGGAGATAGCGTGCTTCGCGGAACAAAAATGAACTAAGCACTTTTTATCTAAATAACTCGTAAAGTATAGAATATTTTAAAAAATCGTTAGTAGCAGCCCTAGGTCATATGTTAGTGATATTATTTATCGAATTTTTATCTTAATTAGATACACCATGAACGAATAAAACCAAAAATTCATTATTATTAGAGGTAGCTTTGTGATTTTTTTCTATCGAGGAAATTTCATTCCATTATGTTTTTGCTCAGATAGAACCCTCGCGTATATAATGAAAATACCCATATAAAAATATTTTTCATTTAAATACTATTTACTTGGGTAAATTTCAATTCTAAGATTGTTATTTTGCTTTATACGCAGTCTTAAAGTTAAGAAAATCTTTGCTGCTGCTAACATACATTATATCGATAAGGCGAGAAAATATGACGTATAAAAGATTCACTTGCAACGAGGTACCCAGTCTGAATACCAAATAGTTATCAGGCAGCTGAGGTAAAGCCGCTAGAAATAATTTTAATTAACCAGCAATATTTTTAAATGCTGACTAGTTACTCGGAACTACACTAGACGCACTAGCGGTAGAGTCAACTATACCATGCAATTAGTGCTTTATCAGGGCCTTAACTAAATAAATGACTTTGATTTTGAATCAAAAACCATAATTTACAATCATCGAAGTTACTATTTTGTGAGTGTGTTCCACACCAATGATATTATAATTATTATAATATCATTGGTGTGTTCAGTATTAAATGAGCAGATAGATTTTTAATAAATTGTAGGCAACATAAACGCGAATCAAAAGTTAGAATGAATACTTTTCACTTCAGTAGGTACGCACGGCTACAGATCAAGCTATACATTTCCAATATAAGCTGACCTTTCATTGTACTGAATGAAATCCCATACAATGCGAGATCAGCTGATACTGGAAATGTATAGCTTGATGTGTAGCCGTGTGTACATACAAATAAAACAATTATTTGACATTAGCCGTTTTCAGGTCTTCTCTGTTTTGTAGGGTATGCAATTAGGTACTATGGCAAGCATCACTTTATTATTTTGATATTGCTAGTAGAGTAATTAATAAGAGAATTGTTGTAAATAAAATGGAGTCAATTGGATATTAAATGTTTAATTTATATTTATAACATTATATTATCTGTAAATATAGAGTTCTTATTATAATAATATGTAGGTACGAGACAAACTCGATCTATTGATACTTAAAAGTACAGGTACTGTACCTACCGACTACATCTTATAGTAGGTACTAATTTGATATTTTAAATTCACAACATGAAAAATGAACTCTAGTGCAATAACATCATACTTAATAATATATATTTATAGGCACAAAAGTGGGTATTATAATAATTACATAACATTTGTTAACAAAACTGTGAGGTAGGTTTAAGTTCAAACGTGGCCAGCCAGGCGTCAAAGAGAACTTAAAGTTACTAAACCTAGCTATTTATCGCATCCACACAAAGATCCCCACGCCTACGCCTAATCTGTACTGTATCACTCAACCATTAAACACAAAAAGTGCACGGTGCACGCACATACTGGAATGTCCTAACATGCAACTTACATCTTGGTTACAACAAACAAAGGCACAAAATAGTGAAACCTCCAACGTGTAGCTCCTACACACCCAATACGTGATATTAAACTTAATTAATTACATTACAATATTACGTATGCAAACACTAAGGTAGATATATTCGTATCTATGGCATTTTCAAACTAGACTATAGTAACAAATCAGTCTTCCAATTAATTACCAAATAAAAAGTAATTAAATATAACTTAAATGGCTATGATAAAATTAATATAGTAGGTAATATTTTTTCTTCATAACGTTTTATAATCATTGGTTTATTGTAAACAGAATAATTGAATAAAAAGTTAAGTTAGTGATAGTTATGTAGTCACTATCATAAGAATGAAAAGTGCTTCTTTTGTACAGACTGCGACATATTATCTAAATTATGTAACGTAACTTTGCAACATTATTGAAGATTTTATTAAATTTGTACAATATAAATGTATACTCGTTAGTATTTATAGTAAGATAATCTAGTATTTTACGCTTAATTATAGCGAATTGCGACGACATTTACCACAAACCTAAGAAAAATATTGAGCAATCTTACCTAAGTGTTTAAGACTCTACTAATTATATCAAGAACCACCGTGCTTGTGCAAGACATTTACTGACAGTGAGCACAAATAGATAGGTAATAAGTTATTAATAACAATTAACATTTATGGCAATCGACAGAAAATAAATTATTCTAACCCGTAACATAGGAAATTAATAGGTCGGTATGTAGATACGTCGCTATTCGCGGTGACATGAGCTTCACCCGTCACACGCACGATCCACGTTCTCTAGTTTAGACAAGAGCTAACATTTCTAACGTGACTGGTTCAAATATAATGGCATAGTGCGACGTGGTGGACTAGAGTTAAGCTGTAGCGAGCGTGAGGTAGTAGCGGCGTTTCAGTCTATAAACATCACAGTCGCGGACAACAAATTGCACAATAACTCGTCTAGGCGAACCCGCCCGAGGCACGGCGGCGACATGCCCGGCGCTGCCTTCCTGCCCTCTGGCCCTATAAAGTTACCGATCCAACTAAAACATTACATGCTAATTAAAGCTAACTTATTTTACTATTTATTTAACAAAGACGTAAATGTTTAAACATAAAACTCAAAGAAAGAAATAAACAAAAATAAAATCACAATAAGACGTCGTCATCAACCTCCTAACGGAAATTTTATTTCGTTATTAGGATGAAACGAAGCTTGGAAATAAATAGAAAAGGAGAGAGGTAGTAGATAATTAGATAAGAGTGGCCGCGGGGCCAATTGCAATCGCCCGGCCGGAGCGCCCGGTCAGCGTGGCGTGCGCGCGCGGCGCGTCCTACCAGTAGCCTATTAATAAGAGCCTTACTTCTAACTTTGTACGCCTAAGTCAGTCTTTTAGAATATTTGCCTCCATCGATTCTCTCAATCTCTTTCGCTGCCGCAATCTAAAGCAAAATTACGAGGAGGCATGATGACGCCGGTCGGAGGGTCCAAGTCGCGGCGACGAGATATCGAAAGATCCTCTACATGATCGTCGTCAGGTGGCGGTGTCCGAGGAGACTGGGGTGGTGACCGTGGTGGAGTCCGCGGAGCGAGGGCTGCATGAGCAGCTGCAGCGAGAGCCATGGCATGAAGCGCTTCACGACCACCATCCCTTGTTGCTCCTTCCAATGCTTGCTGCAGGAATGATGGATCTATAAGTGGAGTACCTGGATTTCCATCCTCACCACCTGTGCCGCTTAAGCCATACGGAAACGCGGCTCCATTAGTTTCTCTCTTCACACCTCGACTCATCGGGCGACTAGTCGTGATCCCGAGTTTTTTCACTTTATCATATAATGTTCGTGAAGGAACGCCATATTTACGCGATGCTTGTAGTGCGCTCATACCGTTCCTTACGCATTCGATTGCCGATAAAATATCCGATCTCGTATATTGCTTATATCGTTTCCATTCAGGTTTTTGTTGCGGTGGAACATAAGGCGCTAGTCCGGCTCTTACGTCCTGTTGAAAACTGGTCGGTGGAGGAGAGGGATGAAAAGTACGAGGATGTTCTTCGTCGAAAGAACGTTCCGTGTAAGGAGAATGTGCGTCTTCAGAGCGATCGGATCGATTGTAGTGTGGAGAAGAGGCTCGCGAGGATAGCCTACGAGGACGATAATCAAAAGGGCGCTGTGGACTCAGGGGTCGTTCTGACTCGTGAGCTGACCCGTTGGAGTGAAGACGAGGCGGTGCGTGTTGATGGACCGGATGACACACAAGAGATATTGGCTGTGAAGAATCAACAGGGGAGGTCTGTGCAAGAACATTCCTTAGAATAGGAGTGTCCCGGGTGGCCAACATACTGGAAAGTTTCTTACGTTTGAGCGGGTTCATATCAGCAGAGTCATAGGCAGCTGAGAGAACAGGCGTGGCAGGTGGAGGCGGCCAGCGTGAGGGAGGCGCGGGCGCTGGCGGGGAGATACTGGAGGGTGCTGCGGGCACCACTCGCGGAGGAGAAGCCCCTGGGGTTCGCTCTGAGCTTCCAGGGCGCCGACGTAGTTCCGTCATATCAAAAAGCCCCTTAACTTCGAGTTGCTCCGCTACTTTCATGATCCGCGGAATATGCGCCTGGGTCACGTTAACTTCACCTGTATACATGTATTCGAGAAGAGCGCGCATTTCGAAATCTTTGACTCCAGGAAAAAGAATGCTGCAATGGTCCATTGGAACATCTGCTAATATTGATTGAAAATATGGAGAATTAGCAGCTAGTACAACTCGATGTGCCTTAAAGGTTACTTGATCATCGACTACTAGAGTGCAATCTACGTAAGTTTCGACCTTGATTAGTGCCTCCAGGATTTCGACTAAGTTGGTTTTGTGGTGATTCCATTTTAGGCAGAACGTTTGCTGACCTTCGCTACTCCCCATTTTCTTCAGTTGGTATTCTATGGACAAAAAAAATAAGATATAAAGTTTGTTCTAATTATGTATACTTAATTTAAATGAAAACCTGAAAATGTTGAATTAAATTTGACACCTATTGGTTAAATAACATTTTCTACAACTTCCTAATCAATAAAGGTATCAATAATATTCTTTCCATGGTTTTTATGACCTTATCTGATTATCATAATATGAATATTAATTATCGAAAATAAAATAACAATTCTAAAAACAATGAGATGATAGTAAATTTTAAAGTGAGTGCGATGATAGTTAATAATATACTCCATCTGTTGCTTTCAACTATCTGCACAGCGGTCATTTTATTAATATTCAACAAACGGTAAAATTACTAACATTTTCGTATTCACACCAAAATATCATATAAAAAAAAAACAGAACAAACAAATTAATGACAACAAATAATAAGTTAATGTTAATTTTATCAAAACAAAGTTAATCACGAAAAAGATAAGAGTTTGATGTTAACAATTCTTGTATATACCTGGCAAAATATCATAACATGTAGAAGCGGGATACATAGTAGAAATAGCTGCGTCACGGCGACACAACCTCTGAATCCACCGAAACTGATAATCCGCGTACACAAACTTGCGAGCAATCCGTGTGCAGGCCGCAGAGCGCACTACACTACACTAGACCGCTACGACTATGGGCAGACTGTTGTGGCGTACACCGCACGGACTAGCGCGACTGTTCGACTGCACCGCCCTTCCCCATTTACATATTACGCTTCATAGCCCTTCCACACTGGCAAATTGACTTTTTACCTTTTATTCGGCAGGTACAATCTAACTTGGGGGACCGATGAAAGCGACTACGCCGGTTTGTATTACCCATCAGATCAATTTAGTATCCTACGAACTCCGTAATTTGAGTCTTATAATGTTTACATCAAAGCTTATAATTATATACTAAAAATATAATACTAAATATTGCTATCGCAAAGTAGTACACAATAAGTTTACAGCTCGCCGCTGTCTACGGACTCTACGAAGTCTACGAAAACGTAGCAGTTCTACGCAAAATTAAAGGGATGCAAGTTAGTTAAACAATGTTTGAAACTTACCTAATTAAATTTAATCCAGTGCCTTAAGCTTCGATTCTGTTGATTGATATATTTTTGAAATCTTCATGAGAAAATTTCGCACTGGCACTGTAAAAAGTTCGTAGCACGTTCGGGGTTGTTTTGCGCGTGCACGTAAGTAATTACTACGCCCTTCGTGTGGGGGCGGTGTGCTCTTGCGAGCGTCTGGCTATGACTGTCTGTTGGTGGAAGGCGTTCGGTCGCGGCAGGCCTGAGTTCTCGGCCTCCGCCACCGCGCCGCGCCGCGCCCCGCACCTCTTGCGTGCGCTTTTTACGCACGCAGCGCAGCGTGCCAGAGTGCAGTGCAATTGCGTGCAGGCGGTAGAGGGCGCGGGACGCGGTGGGCCCGATGAATTGCAGCGCGCTGAGGAGGGCTCTCGCATCTGTGTGCGTGAGTGCGCACGCGCATACAACGCATGTTATAGTGGTGTGTGTCGCGAACGCAGTCGTTGCGCGGCGCGCCCGCTCTGAGACGATAAAATAAAGCCGAATTCAGCTCATAAAAAACTGAAGCCGTGCCTCGCGGGCCTTTGTATGCTGCTTATAATATGCTAACGATGAACTACGAGCCGGCCATCAAAATCAAAAATTCTGTTAGTTCACCTTGCTGAATAACATAAAAATCTAATGAATAAGCCTAATACCTTATTTAATATACTTTTATACAATTTATATCAAAAATAATGAGGTTTCTCGTTTTCAGAGTGAATTTATATGTATTTGTAACGTACATGTTGGTCTTCATTCTAGCACGATGGGTATAATCTACATTGGCAAATGATTAAAAAGAAATGTAAAAATTGGTAATAAATATACCTACTTCACAATATGCGCTCCCTATATTTACGAATGTGACTTAAAATACCTCACTGTTTGCCTCTGCATAATATCGCCCTAAAATTCCCAAAAGTGCGTGAACAACGCAAGCAATTGGGTTCATTGACACATGCTTGTGGAGGGAACGCCAAAATAGCGCGAAATGCACTCAAAAATAGACCAACCAAGCTGTTGTGTGCAATATTTTTTGTTAGGTGGAGCGCGGCTTCCGCCAAAACTGCGGGGACCGCGTCTACGTTTACTTCACAATCTAATAAGAATTATGAACATTTTAAAATAGATCTCTTGCAACTCGCGTATACACCATTAGATATACTACATTCTTTGTGAACAAAATATTTTCTTCGCATTTACAAATGACAATGTCAACAATAGATCAAATAATGAGTAAAGCTATTGATACATTGTTAAACTGAGGGTAATTTACAATATCAGAGGCTTTCAATGTCAATCTTCATAATCTCTATCACTATCAATATGATACGGGACACGCGGATTGTCATTGAATTAATTGGTAAAAGGGGTAGGTAAGTAATTTGTTACTAAGAATCCATAATTCAAACATATATCTAAATGTATCTAACAAAATGAATATAAAAAAATAAAGTGAGTTTGTTTATTTGTTCTTTTTTCACGTTGTCATTTTGCAGAGGAATAGATTGAAAGCCTAGATAGAGTTCTAGTAAGTCAACATTTGTTACCTAATTATGGTAAGAAGAGAGGGCAGTATAATATCATATTAAAAAGTTTATGTAAAAGAAGTAATATATACACTAACTTACGTGTAAAGTGCGTGTAAACCATTAATTGCCAATACACTTCAGATTCTATATAAAAAATAGGAATGTAAAATGAATTTCTCACGATATAATTGACATGAGTATGAATTCCGTAGCAGAAACAATGGCAGCAAATGTCAGAGCAGCTCTCGTCATCGCAACTCTACTGTGTGTGAAGTGCACTTATGGATTCAAACACAACCATTTGCATATCGATGACGGCTCTTGAAATGGGCACCATCGATGAAAATTATTTCATTCATTTTATTATTTTGTGTAAAATATGCGGGAATAGTTTGCACTTTGTATTTTTAACATACTTTAATTAATAAGGGAGGAGGTTCTCAGTTCGTCTCTATATATTTTTTTATATAGGTATGTTCACCGATTACTCATAAACGGCTTATCCGATTTGCATGGTTTAAACTGTATTGTATTACAGTAGATTCCGTTAATAGTCTCATAGAAATTTTATTATGATCCGCTGATGGACTTTGAAGATATGATGGAATTCCTAAACAGAAAAGAGAACAAACATCGCGAATGCAACAAATTATTTAATATTGTCGCCAATTTATCAATATCATGCATATCCTCGGTCAATGAGATGATTCTTGAGAGATATTGAAAACGCATATGAAACTCAAAATTGAAAAATAAAAACTCTTTACAAAAAAATAAACCGCCTTCAAAGTACACTAAAAAATAAAATAATGACGTTGAAACTCAAATCTGATACTGTTTTGAAGCCAACGAAAGATCATCATTTTCATCATTATAATAAACTATAAATAGCATCTTCGTAGCATGTACTCCATATATTTTCTTTACAAAAAAGAGGAGGTAAGAAAATGGAACAAAAAATTAACCCGTAAGATCCATTATTATTAATTTCTGAGCTATATACTATACTGGTGGAATTCGTTCAAAGTGAAAGCCATTTATTTGTTTTAAGCCCTAGTAGGGCACTTATGAAGATTAAAGCTACAGAAGTTGCCACCAGTTCGTAAGTCGGCGGTCCTCACATTTTGCATTATCTTCCCTGTAGAGCCCTCTCTAGAGTTAGATATTTTCTATGGAACACATCGTGCTCTTTCGCTGACTTCAAAATAGTGTAAGATGAGAGTGCCTACGTCGTTATTATATACCTACGTTTGAATCTCAGATTAAACGGTACTAGAAAATTCTAAATCTATGGTTTTACTATACTTTGAAGGCGATTTAAAAGTCTTTTTTATAAAAAGATTTGTATGATTGTACTCTTTCGTTTGGCACTTTGACACAGTTATGTGATATAAAAATTACGTATAAAACATTTACAATTAATTTATATATTTTGCAAGGTTTGTTTAACTCTAATTTTATTCACGTCATGTCAGCGGTCAACCACAAAACCGTTAAAATTTCACGTTAATTTGACTATTGCGCCGGAAACACGAATGCAAATGTTCTATTGTCGATACTTAACAGTTATAACCTTTGATACGGACGTCGCGTCGCTCGTCAGTAATTAGTTTAGCAATTCGCGGAAGCTATCGTCTCACAATAATTAGATGGGAACTGAGGCCAATAAACTTTGTAATTTGAAATTCGAACATTTGCAATTCATATTGATTTATATTTCAGCGACAATTGGTGAACAATAGTCTATAAGCGATGTACAAAAATGCATTATGCTAATACCAGCATAAACAGCGACGCATCGCGACCTATCCCACGACGCACGCGCAGCAAAAACTGCGAAGCGGGGGTTAGAAAAAAAAACTAATAAAAAAGCAATAATGCGATCCCGCATGGTGGCTCGTTGAGATCTGAAATTGACGCGCCTGATGAACCGAAAGTAAGGGATTATATTGAAGTACAATATCGATAAAATCGTCGTAACAAGTACTGCTATACACGTTTGCTATTTCTATAACAGTTATGTAAAATAAACGGTTGACTTTTTTGTTCTAAGCATTTCTAATTATTTAGCTAATGATAATTTGTTATTGACAAATAAGTACCATAATAGGCTTTTAAAATGAGAATAAATAATGACAATGAATGCTTTGACTTTGCATAATGAGGGAAGGGGTGGTGGCCAGCATAAAGAGATAATTGTAATTTCACGCGAAGCAGCGCGGCGGCCGCGGCCTCATCATTTGTCACCAGCATCCTGCCACGCGCCCTGGCTGAATTTATTATTTAATTTAATCTGGGGTTCTCCTACCCTATCATCTACATATAAAATTAAGTACGGAGACCCATTTGAATAATAGACAATAGATATACTTCCAAATTCGCACATTTGATAGCCCTATTTCTGTTTGTTTTTATGATAGCAACAATATAATACTGTTAAAAATGACTTCAAATGTGTAATACTTAAGTCTAGATACTATTAAAGAATTCATAGTCTACTTAAACCGAGACCTACTGATATATAGAAGAAAGCTAATATAATACCTAAGGTTTTCGTGTATAAGGATAATGGAAGTATAAACTGTGGTGACAATACATTCACATTGGGATTGTTTGTTGCTCATAGAGTTGGTTGAGGCGATGTCCACGCCGCGCCGCGCGGCGGGCGCGGGCGACCCCGGATGCGGCTCATTGTAGCGAAACTCCCCGGCCGGCCTATGCCGGGATAGAGGCGAGGTGAAACAATACACTCTTTCCTCCCATTGTCTAAAGCTGGCCCAGTACACATTAGTATTCATAATTCCATTATAAGAGCACGCATATAATCGCGAAATATATAATGCCTACGTCTTTATGTAGATGTAATTTCACTTTTGTTACATATGAGTTCTTATTTAACTTGTTTAATTACACCTACTTTTGTATTATAAATGCATTTTGGTTTTAATAGAAATTTCATTTGGGTACTTTGCGAACAAATAAGTAAAGTCATCGTTACACTATCGATGCTATCGAGTTTTTGAAGCAATGAATTTTATTAGTATACTTTAACATAACACATAACTTTTGTTAATAAAAACGCAAATGTCAAATTTTGTTCCGATAACATCAGCTAGTTCGGAAATGGGTCAAGAGGCTAAGAAAAAAAGTATATTAAATTAAAAAAATGGGCGGTTCTGCTAAGTATCGTTGTCAAAATATCGGCGAACACCTGCCTCGTAGACAGGGTGGCGCGTAACGAACTTTTATATTATTACTTTATAGCTTCCAATTTCCTATTCAATAACCGATTGTCATAATTGGTTTCATTTTTGTACTACAATTAGTACCTAAATTCTAGCCCGGACCACTTGACTACAATACTTATTTTAAGACATACCTACGCTTTGATTAAACTTGACATTTTAAGTTTCATATAACTGGCACAGCATGATAGAAATCTTATGAAGTATATCCAAAGATAATTCGCTCCCCGGCATTCGGCCATGTTGCCTTTGCCCGTGAGTTGATAAAATAAAACAACCGCGAGCTCTACACTTTTGGACTTTTTTTATACAGGATCATTTTTCTTACCGACTCGGCTAGGGGATTATCTACGGTTTGAATCGGGCTATACTAGCCCTTATGGCATTTAAATTAAGGTGGTACAACTTTTGGAGGCTGTACTAGAGTGGACGTCCTTGGGCGGACTCGATCTGCTAGCCGCGAGAGATCGTCCCATCGCCGCATTCTGGTCGTTGCACCGACACGATACTTTTTAAATGCATTGGAAAGTAGAAAACGTATTCGTGTGATATTTTGTGAGACAACTTTGAAGGCGAATGTAAAATATGAGTACTGCAAGAATCAGTTTAGCTTTCGCAATATATTAGATACTTCTTGTGCAATAAAGACCTCTACCTTTTAACTAATTTGTAGAGTAGGTATGAAATAGAAACATAAGTAGGTAAGTAATAGTTAAGAAGTTTAAAATAGTTCGCCATTAGTTTCGTTTGTCTCGCCCATCACTAATGAGACAAAATGTTTACCTTCGGATTTACGACTTGTTGATGTCGCTAAATGTTGAAAAAAACCGCTTCGCTTTCGAAATACGTAACGAAACTTCCACCATAAGGGCATGGGCTGTGTTTTAAAACGACTTTCGCAATAAATGTTTTTACAAATCTCGTAACTCACTCATTATTCATTTGAAATCGAATGGTACATGAAATACATTTTGCAAAGAACAAAGCAATGATGAAGATAAGATAGTGATTTGCATAGTTTATCAACTATTCCAATTGTCACGTTCTTGACACACGTAGAATTTGTTTCTATGCATGTTCATACTACTAAGAGCTTACCTAACTATATTAAAAAGAAACACGTGCATGAAAGTATGAAAACATGGTAGTGTTTTAGTAAAATCAATAAGTATTATATTGTGACCATTCGTTATTTCCGTCGTGCATAATAGGCCGGTGTGGCGACCACTGACCGGTGCGGTGCGAATAGATGGACAACATGATATGCGGCCTGTGGGCTCTAATTACAGGTATCATTCGCAATAAACTCGTCCATATTGCACCGTACAATGTTCTGAGAACACCTGGTGAAGGTGACATGCAAAATGTGAATTATCATATTTGAATATTGACTGCATGTCAATCTATCAGGTATCTACCTATTGGCCTTTCTACTTTTCAGTGGCTATAACAAAACAATAAAAATGGTCGGAATAAGTGGAACTGTGGAAAGCAAAAATACATATAAAATCACATAATAATTAGATTACCTACTTACAGATATATAGGAAGCAAATCAGTGTAAAAACAATCAATAATCATTACGCAAATAAAGACATGCAAGTATAATTTCAACATGTTCGGCATATGTCGATACAAAACCCGTGGTACGATTATGAGTTGTACGGTCGCTTTATTCGCAAACACCCTTCAGCAATAATGTTGCTGATATGGGGCTGCGGTCGAAATTGTATTTTTATTATAATTGCTCCGCTTTATTGAGAGCCTGTCCGGTAGGGTAAATATTATGGAGTTTATATTTTGCTACGATCAGACATTGCGAGGGTATCATACAGTAATTAGTTGTGAATAATATTCATATTTTATTACCAGTTTATTTAGTCAAGTAATTCGACACATTTATAGAACTAATTCCAATTGTCGCTAACGTTCAGTAACGGATTTTTATTGACTAGTATATTAGTAGTTCCTTTTGTAAATTTGACATAAAATATACCTACGCCACATGATAGTTACAAAGCTGCCCAAATACAAACCTAGTACAAATACTAATACAAACCTAATACAAACCTAGTAGACTACAACCTAGATTTACTTTGAATAATAATAGTTTACTACAAATTGCTTCAGATAGAGAATATTTTTTATCGTTATGATCTTTCGCGACCAGAATTTTCACGGATACTTATATAAAACAACAGATAAATATTACTTACGCATAAAATACAATGACAGTTTTATTATTCAAATAATAGCAAAAAACAGGCAAACATGTCGCCCTGTCCATACAAAATTCGACCCGCATCAAAAGGCTTAACGTAAAACCCTTTTCTCAATTTTATATCACGGAAAGATTACCCATGACTATTTTGTTGCCAAATATAACATGACCCTTTTATCCCTATCGAAACTATTTTATGTCAAGCCTAAATGATATTATCATATTTTATATCAATACTATACCTACATTCATATTGATAGTTGCCACTATGATCGTAATAGTCGAATAAAGGTACTTTTTTTACCTTTACCTTGAACATATGATGGATTTCCTCAACGGAAAAGAGCACAAACATTGCGATTACAAAATATTATTCAATTATAATTGCAAATTTATCAATGATATGCATGAATATCCTCAGGGCTCAGTGACAAAACTTGAGGGATTTTGGAAACGCATATGAAACTCAAAAATGAAAAATAAAATCTTTTTACAAAAACTTAAACCACCTTCATAGTACACTAAAAAGTATGAAATAACTCTAATCTGACACTGATTTGAAGTCAGCGAAATATTTTCAAAGGAATACGTCGTGCTCATTCTGTGGCTCTTTCGTCATTTATAGTTTTTCTTAAATGAACTAGAATTTGACTAAGGTTTTGAGATTCGTATATTTTGAAGTTTTTTTTTAAATTACTTTTTTATCTATGTAACACGTCGTGTCGTGCTCTTTGTTTGTTTTCAAAAAAATGTTAGATTAGAGTTCCTTCGTGGTTATTTGATACTGTTTAGTGTATTTTGGAGGCAGTATAATTTTTTAGTAAAAAGTTTTTATAAATTGATCATTTTGTCAACTTTGACTGGTGCGTCAGTCTTTTCTGAACTTGGCTGGACACACGGTGTACAAGATAATTTTTCACTATAGTAGATTTCAAATAGCATGAGTTCGGTGACACATGGTATTTTATTAGATTTCTCAATGATTAATGTTAATTTCGATATAATAAAGGAATACTATGATAGAGCGAGGTTTCATGAAATATTGTGAGTACCTACTATTTCAGAGTAAGTAATCAAATAGGATTTCACTAGATATTTTTAAAAACCTTGACCTTGACGACTCATACTATGTGAAATAGAGTATAATACATATTTTGGTACATATAACCTACCATATACTTATATTTAAATTAACAATATTTTTTTGTAAGTAAAGACATAACAAGCTGCAGAGAAACGGGACGGCCATTTAAATAAAACAAATTCGGAGTATTTGCTACAAAATGTCATCTCCCATGTGTAGTCATTGCAATTTGTCATTTCGTTATCAGCCACTATCGCAACGCATTAGGTTCTAGGTACGTATCTACAGATAATATTATCTATAACTCGAATTCACTTGCACCAGATTATTGGTTTGCTTATGTTACGCCTAACATATTTTATTGCAAAAGTTTTCATGCTAATTAAAATTCAATATGTTTCAAAGTATTATATACTTACCTAAGTATCATGTTATTAATAATATTGTTTCAGAAAACTGTCTCAACAAGATAGTAAACATTTTAAACAAATTGAAAAACGCTGCATAATATGTACTTTAATGATTTTTAATAATCTTCCGTACTTGGTCACATAATCACATAACTTGCTTATTGCTGTAAATTATCTAAATGCGATCAACCGATATCCATATACTAATTCTAACTATCCTTACAAATGTAAATGTAAGTTAGTTTATTAGGCTTTCAAGCTTTAAATACTCACCTAATCACGATGAAATTTGCAACGCAGATAGCCTATGGTATGGAGAAGGACAAACCCTACTTTTTATCTTGGGAAAATTCCCAAACCTCTTAATCGATTGCGATGAAATTTGGCATACATGATAGTCGGTAGATAATCTAGGTATATGGTATGGAGAAGGACATAGGCTACTTTTTATTCCTGGAACGCGAGTGAAACCGCGGAGGACAGCTAGTACATAAAACATATAAGGAAAATTTTCTATCGATTGGAATTTTATGGGCTTATTACTTTAGAAAATTACGCTACTTATTAAACTATACACACCGGCACAATAAGCGGAACACAAAAAAAGCAGGATTTTAAAATCTTTTACTTGAGGAACTGGCCAGTTATGATATTTTTTTAATTTATTGTCAAATTTGAAAATAGAAAATTAGATGACATACACTTTTTTCATTCATTTGTTTTATTTTCCCGAACAATACGTTTTGTCAACTTGTTCGAGTAATAACTACGTAATTGTAATTTTTTTGAAAAATTGCACTTAATTGTTTTTTATAAATTTGTTATTCTATAGGCAATTTTGTTTATTAAAAGCTCTTTATTATAATAATAATAATAATAATAAATCCTGGAACATTCCTCACACACGGTCATCTGATCCCAAACTAAGCGAAGCTTGTACTATGGAAACCAGATAACTGATATAATACATATACTACTTTTTGTTTGTAAATACATACTTAATATACATAATTACACCCAGACTCAGGACATACAGACATGTTCATGCACACAAATGTATGTCCTGTGTGGGAATCGAACCCACGACCTGCAGCGCGTAAGGTGAACCTTAACCAACTGCGCCAACTGGCCTGTTATGCCTGACTTAACATCACTGGAAATCATTAGGGCTGATGAAATGAGAAGAAATGGCCAAACCTACAGATCGATTGCCTCAAGGCTTCGTCGACCAGTATCAACGATTCATCGCAGCATCCAGCGGTACAGATCGTCTAATTCTCTTGTGAGGAGGAGGGGTCAAGGTAGAAAAAGATGTACATCGAGGCGAGATGACAGTTTTTTACAACTTGGAGTTCGTAGGAATACGCGATTAACGGCTGTACAAGCTCGAAATGAACTGGAAGACGTTCGAGGAGTACGAGTAAGTGAGCGTACAGTTCGCAGGAGATTTGAAGAAGTTGGTTTAGGGTCGTATATACCTGCCAAAGGCCCAAAACTTGAGAGACGTCACCGCGTAAACCGATTAAGCTAAGTATGCGCGAGAACATCGTCGTTGGGATTTGAATGAATGGCAGCAGGTTCTCTTTACTGATGAGTGCAGAGTTCTTTTAAAACAGATCGATGGGAGACAGCGAATATGGAGACGCAAAGGAGAACGCCACATACAGTCTAATTTTGAACACACAGTGGCTTATGGTGGCGGCTCGATTATAGTTTGGGGAGGGATATGTTTGGGAGCTCGCACGGAGTTAGTGATAGTCACAGGAGGGACCATGACAGCAGATCGATACAACAGAGACATTTTAGAAGAACATGTTGTACCATTTGCCCCATTTATTGGTGACGACTTTATTCTTATGCAAGATAATGCTCGTGCTCATAGTGCACAATCGGTACAGGCATATCTGAGCCACGTAGGTATACCGGTGATGCAGTGGCCAGCAAATTCCCCCGATATGAATCCGATAGAGCATGTCTGGGACTTGCTAAAAAGAAGGGTTAAATCCAGAATGCCACCCCCCAACAATCTGAATGAACTTGGAAACGCATTACTTGAGGAGTGGGAGCGGTTGCCTCAAGAAATCATCGATAACATAATCTGTAGCATGCCCAGACGAATGGAAACCGTAATCAGAGCAAGAGGGGGAAACATTCGTTATTAATTTTGCTTTAATTTTATTGTTAAATCATTTAATGCTTACTTTTTTTTATTTTTTGTGATGGTTCATAATCATCTAAAAATTTCACTTATTTCAAATTTCTTTATTTTTCAATAAAAAATAACGAAGACTTTTCAAAGTCGTTGTTAAAAGATGTTAATCAATTTGTTATTTTGTGTCTAATTACATTTTCGTCAAATATATGCGTTATTATCTCATAGTCTCACTTTTTTTTCTGTTCCGCTAATTGTGCCGGTGTGTATATAATTCATGGCATAATATATTTCTTCTATTAGGCAACGTGCAGCTATGCATTGTTTTTTTATCATAGTTTTACACTATGCGTAACGCATGGATTTCCTAATAAACCTCACGTATTGTGAATCTATCAAAAAAATCAGTAATATGTTTGCGAAAGTATAATTTTTGTGCAACATTATTAAAACGTGCGGCTAGGCGGAATGGATATAGCGCAAAATGCAATGTTACACGCACGATGCCTATGCGCAGATAGAGTGCGTACGTCCGATAACGGGGAGCCCATAGCCGCGATAACACACTGTCCGCGTTGATATCGCACAATAATTTGCTCACAGAATCATTTCCAATGGACTTTCACCCGCATTATCTACGAAAATATAAATTTAAAACTGAATTTGCTGTTGCGAATGTTAGTAAATTATTCAAACTAGTAAATAACTAAACAACAAACATTTACACTCACAGACACAATTATACGTTAGTGTGGCTTCACACAACAATATTTTGGTATATATACACGCACGTAGCGAAGGACAAAGACCTGTCTAGAGTCTAGCAACAAAATTCGCACACCTATGAATGAAGGGGTTCCCCGACCTACAAAAAATTGCAAGCTCGCATAAATAATATTGTTTACTATAGTTAGTGCAGTGCAGCCAGTGTAAGTAACGATGACATAATAATGACGAATGTTTCCGAGAGGGCGCGTGCGCATGCAAAAAAAATGATCTGTATTGTAGGCGGGCGTATAGTTACGTCGTTTTCGCACAATGGTACTAGGAGATAATGAGATAGTGAGAGGTGGTTGTGTTGTTGCAAAAAATAGTCAATCTTTTGAATGAACCGACTATAGTATTTGCATACTCATGCAAAATGTAAGCATCGGTTTGCTGTTCATATTTTTATTATTAACTTATTCAATATTTATGTGTACCTTGATTATAAAATGCACATCGGCATTAAGAACCTATGATAAATTCATAAAAGTAAGCCTTGGAATAAATTGGAAACTGGGAAAAAATACTAATAATTAAAACTGACTATTAATATTATGTTAATAATGCATAACCAAATATAATTTTCCTTACTTTATTATAACTTTTTTTTCACCTAAAACAACCTACCTTCCTCCCAAACAACAATCGCATTCATGATTAATTAAATTAGAACCAAATGGCATTGTTAACTATTTTGCAAACAAAATATTCAAACAAATTTATATTGGGATATCATAAAACAAGAAGAGGTTCGTAAACCACAGCACAAACACATGTATTACGTATCTGGGTACTTTTAAGTGTTTGTGTGAGTGATCGTCATCAGTGATGATGACTCATTTTGGCAACCGGTCCACAAGGAGGCGTTGCCAATTCGCGATATACATTATGTACAAACTCGATTCGCACACACACATCCTTATGTAGTGATAACGCTTCTGGTCTGATGCCCTGGTACATATTATACCTATTCGTTTTCTGATAAAACATATAGATACCGTTTTTACGATTTTATTGATAATAATTGTGTGATATATATTTTAAATTAACGCTTGTTGGAAGGTCGACGGGGAAAAGAAAGGGACAGTCAATATAGCTAAAATAATTTACATACATTATTATCTATTCGGTTGCGATATTTTTCAACCTAAACAAATTGTTCAACAACATGTTGTCGAGGCTACTCAGAGATTTGGGGCCAAGGTTTTACCGCTAAATATGTAGATATTTTATGTTTGATAAATAAATATAGTAGGTAAACTAGTTTCATTTTTGAATATAAGATTATATATTAAATTTTTATTGTATCCGTAAAGCCCCCAGGAGTCATAGGTCCGATGCTAAACATATTTTTCAGTAAGCTCTAGATGCAATTTGATACAATGAGTCTCGGGCAAAATTGATAAGTGCTAATAGAGCACTGTAATTAGGTATATCATATTGAGCCTATATCAAAGTGGGCGCATAGCTATGTGCATAATAATAATGTATCGACTGAAAACTACGTAAAATTTGTATGCTATGCGTGAATATGAATGACTTGCGCTCTACCTACAATGAGTATGCGACATTCATTTTTTAACTAATGTGCTTGTTTACTATATGATGTGAATAAGTTTTATCTAATGCGTAAAATGGTTTAGTTCGTAAATTTGTCAACCCCTTATATTATGTATTAGTTGAGAACTGGCGCCCGCGCGGCCCACCGCTCGCGCTGGCCTGGTGGGTCGGCCGTCCCCGCGTCCTCGTGACCAAAATACACGCCTTGAATTATTGAAGCCCAGGGCTGCCTCCACCACCCCTTACAACCCGCTCAACTTTCAGTTTTTATCAGTTGATTATAATACACCGCAAATTATTGATTGCCCAGATATAAATCGACGTGCGACCATTAATACAGCACGTGAATTGATCTATGCACATATACATCAACGTGCACCTATTCATTAGAAGCCGATAAAAAAATATATTGATTGTTTCATAATGTAGTAGTAATACTTACCTTATGTTACCGTAACTTGTGCATATTTTCGTCACATAAACGTAGAAAGAGCAGTTGTCCTGCTAGTACTATTGGGACTTTCATTCTTTGGTGTTTTATACATCGTACTTGATGGAAAATTAACGGAAATTTCACAAGTAAGAGAGGAGGTCCTTTGCCATGCCGAGGTAATTATAGTGAAATATTCCCACTAGCCCGCCGTGCGTACAAACGGCATCTATTTGTCTTCCACACGCAAATGTGCCAAGGAAATTAGTGTGAATAATTGATACGTGTCATTTGGCAACCCCCCTCCCCACTAGCTGTCACCCTACACACGTCGTGTCACAAAAGTCAATATACCCACGCTTCTTAACAAGGTTCATACTACCACAAAATGTTTGTGAAGGTTCAATCCGAGCCGAGCATATTTAACGAGGTAGACACAATTATTTCGATACCTAATTATCAACGCAGTTCAATTTTAAAGTTTCACGTATAACGTAGAAAACATAGATTAGATTATGTATAACTAGGTACTTCGTGTTTTTTTAAGTAGTTCTATTCTATGAATGTTTGGAATATGAATCGGACTTGAATTTTGATTGTCATAGTTCAAATAAAACTAATATAAATGTAGAGTCATTTCTGAACATCAGCGAATGCGATTCTAAATATCAGAATTTGATTATTTCTTTGTGATTTGTTTGATGATTATCAAAAAAATTACTTAAAAAGATATAAGTCTGTTTTTTTCCTCGCAAGTGTGTTGACAAACGTCGTATGGTATGATACGCATGTGCATTGATAATTACTCTCACAGCTTCCTTGTCGCGTTCACCTACGGCTCACGCGGATAATACCGTCTCGTCTGTAATTACCAACTTTGCACACATGTATCACAATGTTCTATTATAAAATAGGTACATGTACGTTAAAGCGTCAAGAAGCTCGGGGTAAAGTTCAAATGTCCAGTTAATGACACTTATTAGTGGTGTCGTGCCATGATGTATGAGAGCCTTATTTTTGGCCAAAAGTAATAAATAACGGGTATCGGCATGGGGGATGTGTCCATGTCCACGCACTTCGCCGGCGGTGGTGGCGGTGGTGGTGTGGTGATGCCCCACATCGATATTTCGTGCATTATTGAGTAGTCGCGTGCTGCCTCCCGAATTTCCAATGTTTGGCGATTGATGTGTAGATTGACTTTTGTCATTTGCCTCGGCCATGTCAAACAGTAAAATGTTTTTGTATGCCCTCTCTTTAAATTGGTGTGGGTTGGAAAGTAATGGACAAGGCGACTTACATATACCTATATATATTTGTTTGTACATATATCTGATTGGCACGGTGATGGATGAAAGTTGTCCGTTGTTTTCTTTATTTAGAACCCATCAAATATATTTTTTCAGTCGATTATCATTGTCACGAATGTGGTATGCTTACGGGCGATAGATAAAAGTAATATATGGTACCTATGGTTATGGAAAAGGATTAATGTGAACAGCGTAATATATCAAACATATTTCTATATACACACGCATACCTGCATATACCTGGTAGGTATGCGGTAAAAAGATGATTGTTTGTGGCATAAATGGAAATGATCTTTTGTGCAAAGGTGTTAGTATTCACTATTCACAAATACAAATGATAAGAGATAAGCTTGTGCAAATGTTAGGGGTGGTCTGCGAAAGGTTCGGGATAGGTACCATAAAAGCGGCAACTTTGAAAGGAATGATATAAAATGTCGGCATTTTTGTGTGTAAGCGCCAGTACATGGCTTTTTTCTTACTTAGAAAGTTTTATTTCATAGAAACAGTTATGCTTATTGTTAAGCCGTTTTGTGATTTAGCAATCCTTGTGAAAGGATTTTTAGGTGCGGATGTTTTAAAACTATTTTGAAACGGTAAAGAAAGTGAATATGCACAGTTATATTTTAAGCTTTATGAATTAGAAATAATATTGCTATAGTTTTGAACATGGTTCCCAGAGTAAGCCCACCATAGGGAGCAATTTATGCCCGATTTCTACAAACAAAAACGAATCGTTTTGTTTACCAATGGTAGGTTTTTTATTGCCAAACTTGGCATATAGATCATTTCGTAAGCTAATTTTACCTGTGATAGCTACTTCCATATGGGAGGGTCTGCTATGCAAAGCTTTGAGGTCTTTACTTTAACCGATAACGGTCCGTAAATTAAAGGAATCGGCCATTAATCAATTTGAATCAACATACGCATAGTTATGAAACTCCATAGGCAGGATAGGCATTTACTCGCAACCTTTATAAAATATTCCTTTGTACATAATTCCACTTAAAAATTCCATGACCACTTTCTACCTAAAACTAAAACGATATATTATATCACAGAAGCTTTTACGTGAACATTTACCATAAAATCTAACAACTCGAGATGTAGTACCATCCACGATAAATGGTCGCGTGAAATATTTCACTTATCTGGTGGTAATAACGTGCCTTCCATTAGCCTCAAGTAATACATACAAGGGAGAAATGTTTATAGAAGATTGTACCGTTACGGTCTTTATGTGAACGTTGTATAGGAGAAACCCTATCCCGCAACATTAAACCCTTTACGCAACGTTTCTGCGGAGAATAGCGCAATTTTTATTATTTTACAACGTCCCTCAAATGTTGCAGAACTCCGCCAGACTCTGCAAAGATGCCGACTAAAATAGCTAAATAAAGGGGTACAATAAAAACAAACGGAAAGGGTTTATACAATGCGGAAAAATTACGCAATTACCGGTTTTATGATTTTGTTGAAAAAAAATCGACTTCGCAGGTACGAAAAAGGTTCATTGTTGTTGCGAGGGTTCGCCCGACGTAGAGTTACAAAGCGGGGCCGTACTGCGAATACAAGTGCCCAACAAGTGCCATTCACTGGTCTAATGACACTGTATGCAAATAGATGCAAATCTTTTACGATCACTCTTTTTCAATTCAACAATAAAATGTATTGTGACGAAAGGCCGGCGCTACCGAAGTCGATTATATATGTTGTAAACAAATTATCGATTCTACTAAAAACTGCCCTTAGTGAATAAAATAAAGTAGAACACCGCAAACTATTTATAATTATGAGTCTAGTTAGACGATATATTGATATAGCAAATTTATTATAGACAATACATAAGACAATATATTAAGTAATAGCTACCAATTTCATCTCAATGATCAAAATAAATATCATAGGATGTTAGACTATTTAAATATGTTTATTATTCAATGGTATTAGGGTTTATAATATAAAAACCAAACACAAGTTAACAATGTAACATCAAGTCTACGTTCATGTAAAAACTTTACATATATCTTCAGAGAATTGTTTTCCCCTTTGAACTTGATCTTTTTATCAAAAGTGGCTACGAACCCAAAATTATATCAACATCGTCGCCGCATTCCGCGCTCTCACATTCACACACACACACATCCATACATACATAGTATGCATGCTACAAACAGAAACAGCACACATTAACAACTGCATGACAAAAACAATTCAGGTCAAATCAGACTATTCGCAATACGTAAAGAAGCTTCGCAAAAAAGACATCAACGTGCGTACAGTGAGAAAATGCAATATTTCGATATATTTTCAAACATGTCATATTTTTGACTGTATTAAATAATAATATTTTTCAATATTTTGTATTGTAATCTAAATATATTTTTAAACCCATAAAACATTGCGCAAATCAAAGTAATCTAATTTACCTACCTTTAATAATAGCGATTTAAATCGAAATATAAATCCATAGATACCTACATATAGGCAAAGCAAGGGAATAGTTAAGCATAGTTAGTGTGAGACGGCATTTAATCTATCGGCATGTACAAACACACGTATAAAACTGCTTTGAGACGACGCGGGCGCACAGACGCACACATGCATACGGACTTGTCAAACGCTGTATCACCCGGTACTATGAAAACTTATTTCATTTATTTATCACTCACGAATAGCTAGCGATATATAATTTAGTATACATATACAACTAGATCTCAACGCATTCCTAGTGAGATTGAATCGGCAACTGAATTTTGTATTTGTAGTTGTTTCGTAGCTGCAGCAATAACACCTCATTTCTGAATATTTATGCAAATAGATGCTACAAATTGTATAATTTTCAACATAGCGGAATAATTTCATGCTGCTAAGTCTTCAATTTATCCGATTTGATGGCTTAGTGATATGAATATTGAGTGAGTTTGTTCGCAGTAGTAAGAATTTGTATGTAAACGCACACAAGGGTTTGGCTAGACACGAATATTGCTCGCTATGCTAATGCAGCGGAGATTGGGCAGGTCGATGGCCGCGCTCCCGGACGTTACAAAGTCATTCGGCAGAACCCGTCTCGCGGCCACCCTCGCCCCGCCGCGGCTGCACGCCCTCACACTTACTTAACTCTAGAATATATCATCAACATTCACTATTCCTTTAATTAAACAGATTTTAATTGAGAATTTCATACATAGATTGTCTGACTTTAGAGAATGAAAATGAAATTATTTCAATGTTCCAGCGGTAACATAAGATAGTCAACGATTATAAAGGGTAGTTGTACCTTTTTACTACGCTACGCATAGGCAAACGCAATCCATGCCAACCAATTACGAATAATGTAAAATACTAACTTTGAATATAGGCTAGAACGTGTATTAAAATAACTTCATTAAATTGTGTCGACTGGCGAGCGGCTCCCTAAACTAAATGTAGAGACAGCGATGTGTATGAGCCGCATGAGCATCGTCCGTCGCTACTGGCCAGTGACCTTGAGCTGCGCAGGCGCAATAGATTAGTCAGCCACGTATGACTTGTCAGTTGTCACACACATACAAGCACCCACCCCATAACATACACATACAAGAATATGTATGGGTCGTAGATACAGAGGACATCGATAAGATAATTTATGTTTAGGTTGATATCAAATCAAATGCAATTCATATTATCAAGCGCTGTTCAGATATATATTTTTTACGAAAATAAATTATCACAAAATAATGTAATAGAGATCCCATTTTTTCACTATGATACCCTATATTCACAATGATAACATCAATCGCCTAAAATACAATAATCTAAACAAATGTAGCCGGTACCACAGTTTAGTAGAAAACATAACGTGGGCGTTTTGACAGGAGAGAAGCCCTGAGTCGACAACGTCGACGTATAATGGATGCATAATAATGGTGTGCCACATCTCGTGAAAGTGCATCGACTGCAACCTTGAACGGACCCTTTCCCTCGTCCATCAAATGGGCGTGAGGCGACCGCTCTCACAGTTTACCCTATACCGTACATTAAGCTATCTAGCGAACATTTATCGCAGAGACGCAGACCGAGTTTTCTTATTAAATACAGTACCATTTTAATCCACTCAATGTTTCATATAATTCATTTGTCTGTAGGTAGTCGATTGTGCAGTTGCTACAAGAATAAATAAATACTGTGTTCTATGTCTTTTGATGATTTAGTTATCGAAAAATGCGTAGGTTAGGTAGGTACTTATAACTAGTTTTTATATATTTCACCGCATAATTGTAAACAACCGTTAGTTCATGCGTATTATGCCAATGTTGGCTCAGTGGCAGCAAATTCGCATGCCGGAGATTGTGGGTTCAAATCCTATCCTAAATGAGCAAGCGTTCGGTAATGGAAACATCGGAAGGAAGCCATGCCATAGCACGGTGGTAGATACATTGTTGTACTAGTCTGGCTACCATCCTCTAGTTGAAAATCTGTCGCAAAACACTTATTGATGTGTTCTGAAAGCCTTCATCAGTAAGCATGGTGTGGTGATATTGTATTCAAAACACATGCCTACCATTAGTAAATAAAACCTAATATCACATTTTGTTAAAACGGAATTTGAGGCACGCTCGTAATAAAATCTACCGAAAGTCAATTAGTCATTATAAATATCTTCAATACACTTCTGGCTGGCCTTCTAATACCAAATTTAGCATAGCTATGGAAACTAACTGAAACTGCATATTCTACTTGTCTTAATAATATATGATACTTAAACAGGGTTATTTGTTATTCAACTCCATTGCTTTTAGTAGTGGAGGTACTCATCAATATGAATAACTTTTGATACCTACATTTCGTCAAGCAAAGTCGATCGTGTTTACGAAACGTTTGATTTTAGCCATGTAATAAACAAATAATGTTCATGCATACATATGTTTATCCTGGACCTATCAATGACTCCTAGCTGAAGCAAGTCATGGCATCTAAACTCCACGCTAACTGGCCCGTCAATATAGCCTTATTAATCAGCTAAATCCTTTCAAGTACTTTTGAAATCATAAGAAAGGGTTTGTTGTTTACAATCGCGTTGTAACAGATCTTCCCCTCGTGCTGGTGTGTGGTGTGGTGTGATAGGCGTGCCGTGCATGGCTATAAGGCTTACATCCTGGTGGTGGCGGCGGGGGCGGGCGAGCGTGGGCGCGGGCGGGGCGACACAGACCAAGCGGTTATTTCGGTATGCACATTGCATGCAGCGCAGCGGCCGCGGCACTTGCCACTCGAAATAGTCAGGTCAGGGACCGCGAGCATCGGCTCGATCCTGCCCCAAGGTCAAGTCTCTGCAGCACTGACACCTCCCTCCCCACTGCCCGCTGCCCTCCAACCCCGCAAGACGCATATACTCATTGACGTAAACGCCTCACGAACCATGCTAGTCCCTCGTTATAAATTCGAATAATTTTATTAGGACTTTTAACTAAGAATTTTGCGATTTCATAATGGCTCAATGAAAACAAAACATGAACAAAAGGTATCTACGTACTGACTAACAAACTTCATTGTTGATTCCTTTGATTAAACAAACAACTAAATTAAGGTAATGTGAATATAGCAGGATGCTATTATTGCAAATTAATGATAAATAAATAGCGATGCTGATGACTTTTTTATCGAGACGTTAGATAGACGTTGGCAAACGTGACCCTTCGACTGTTTAATCGGTTCTTAATTGCGAAAAGCCCATTAAAGTTGCGAGATAAAAACGAAAGAGGCGTAGCACTTGTACTACGATAAAGCAATATTTATTTAACTATTATAATTTGAGAATATTTGCAAGGAAGCAAGAATATTTGCAAGATCATCGATGATAACTGTCACTTGGTAGTACTGGTACTGGTAGTAGGCAGTCGTGTAAGTGGTATCTAAATAAGAATTAGATTCTAGCTTCTCTATATTTCATTGATGTCATTCATCTTTGACCAAATGAGTTAGTTACCAAATATGTTTTTAATCTTTAAAATACTTAATTGCTGTTGTTAACAATTAAATTTATATCGTAATTACTTTGTCTGATGATTATTATGTGGATTTGGTCATTGTCTATCAAAAAAATAATTTACTAATTGCGTAAAAACGTCTGTAAGATTTTCCCAAGAAAGCTAACTGGGACCTAAGCAGGTAACTAACTCACAGCGAACGACAATATGCTGGCGTGGCTAGTTGAGTTAAATAATAACAGGATTCACCCTCGCTTTGGTTGGTGGTCATTTTTATGGCTTCAGCTTCCCTCAGGTTTGGTCATCGACACCGTAATTTTAGGGAGACATCACATAACTGTTACTATCTGTTGCAAAGAATTAACCTATTTTGTTTGCACCTATGTTTTCGTTCTGTATCTCTATATTTATTCAACTGCTTATCACGTTTTTAAAATATTCATAACAAAAGAGAGGAATCTATTATAAAATTATTTCAATGCAATTAGGTGTTCAAAAATGCCCTTAAAACCAACATATCGTTATCTAACGGTAAACGGTAACAAGCTCGAGACTTCGACCACGATGAAAATGTAATAATTTCTACAAAAATGTCGATGTTTCTAGATGCCGAGAGAAGAGTATTCAAGGCGTCTCAGTGGCGATGTTGGCGAGGACATTGCACTTCTGACGCCTCCTCCCACCTCCCCCCCTGCCTCTTGGTCCTTACTTCCCCCCCACTGGCCCTGCCGAAACTCGCTAACCAGCGCCGCTCCTGTGCCGACCGGATTTCACTATTTAGTCACCGTTGCGTTGGTTGTTGTATGTTTATTTTATAGGGACGATATAACAGCCCTTATGTAAAGTTAAGTTGAATGTAGCAGGTATTAATAGAATGGTGAATATAATAATTATAAGATATCTGAGTCCATTTAAGTTGTCATCCACGAATATCGATAGAAGTGACATCCTTTGACGTTAGGTTTTCACTTATAATTAACAGCCGCTAAGTTTGCAAATAACCGTAACGTAATAGAAGACTAGAAACAGTAACGCAAATAAAAATTTATTAATATAGGTACTATAGTATTTCTAAAGTCAACAAATCTTATGTTAAGTAGGTAAGTACTAATATAATTTAGGTACGTACTTTCAAAAGTTTAATCCACTCCTTTTAATAGTGAATGAACGATTCGGTCGGCAGTGTCAGATCGCATCAAATGCACAAAGTAGCGATGCAGACGCGGCGCGAGCGCATCATTTCCCGTTACTTGCTATGTAATGTACCCGGGTATATAGAGCTGCCATATTACTGCATCGTCACTCTGTTGTACCGACAACATGTTAATTAATTGAATTTTATCACAATGAATTAACATCACAACTCAAGAATTCCTTCTATGATTCTATATTCAACGTATGTTATTTGTAACAAAATGAGGTACAGTCACTCACGCGTTTGTTTTGTGAAATTCAAAAACAATTTACATTGAAAGGACTGATAGAAACATTGAAATATTACACCAATCATAATGTTAAAAAATGTTAACCTAAATAATATTTAATTATTTCAATCAATAGTTTAAGAGAAAATCGTTGTTGAATTTCACTAAGTGTATAAATATTTTTCTCCTCTCCGGGCGGAAAGCGTCAACATTTGTCCCGCTGCGCTAAACGAAAATGCCGCTTTCCGCCTCCGTCGAGGAGAAAAATAGTAAACACACCTTGGGCAGGAAATAAGAAATGTGATCTGAGACATTTCTTACTTTCCTGCCCTAGGTGAGTAATATACACGTGATTGTACTGTGAATAGTTTTCAACCGCAACATGCTACTGGTATCAGTTTTACATAACTTACGAAACAAAGACATAATTTTACGCCTGGCATTAGATAAAAGTATCGCTTCGATAAAAGGAGCCTACTGGAAACAGCCTCCCATCAAGTAGACCGACCAAACTGAGATAGAGTTGTAGGGAGCGAAAAAAAAAAAGAGACCTATATTCAGCAGTAGATATATATCTAGGCTGAATATGCTGCTAAACTTATAGAATTTTAAGCTCTAAGATGAGTTCGGAAGGTGGCAGAGAAGGTTATTGCAATAATTTAAAATAATGCCTTTGGGTTTATTACGGGTACGTATAGCAAAGCTAAAATTATGAGTAACAAAATTGCATGGGTTATGCGTGAAGTACCCAATAAGAAATGTTCATGTTCGTAGCAAAGAATACCTAATAACTCAACAATGTGGTAATAAATTTACGTTCTGTATAATTTGTTTTGCCGACGTTAGCCGGTAGCGAGTGGCGATCGCAACCATGTTGCCGGCCTGCCTCAACACGCGGCACATAAAGCGGGCCGGGCGGTCGCAGGCGCGGCTGCGTGCGCGCACCACAGACGTGACGTCGTGCCTTCCTGAATCTATTTCATGAACAACATTAACATTTGAAATAAGAATCGTTCGAAAAAGATCGTTCTTATTCGAACAAGGAAGCTGATAAAACTTGCATGAGTCAAATATCTGAACAATAAACAATTATAAAAAGATTAACTTTCCGTTATTTCAATAGAGATCCTCTTTTACCCCCTTAAAGGTAAAAATTGTGAAAAATGTTCCTGAGCAAATGCCTACAATAAAAAAGGAACTTGTGTGTATTTTTTTGGGCGTGCATATGTCAATCAGCAATTTACTCTTTGTATAGACTTTACTAAAGAAACTAAACAAGGATAAGCCATTGTTAATTAAATCACACTGCTACCATGTGATCTTTAAAACAAAGAATAGAAATTGGAGCAATGTATGAATGTTAATTACCTAACAATATTTACACAAGATTAATCGTAACAAAGACAGCGCAAATGCGCGTAGTGTTTATCATTTCCCTGTAAGACCCATTTATTCTTGGCAAGAATTCGTAATAAGTTTGCAGAAAAATGTATCAGGATTCATTAAAAAAAATCTAGTTGTATGCTAATAATATGATACTGTATAAGTACCGTTTTATTATCAGTAAGTTCTATTATTTATTATATGTTAAGAATAAGTTTTTAATTGCTACTAACGATTTTGAAAATTATATTTCAATATTATCCCTAGAAAAAAATTATCAACGAATTTGTGTTGGCAGATAAGTACTTAAATAAGACACAATCGAAGCTTTTGAAATAATTTAAGAAAGAAGAACAGTCACTATTTAAACATATTATATTTTATGAAGAAACAATATCCATAGTTGGAGTTTCCACTTGTATTGTATTGGACCTATGACAACAATGTCTAATTTGTGTTTATAGAACAGTGATAGCGCTATCGGCGTACGCAAATTGCCCTTTAAGTGGCCAGATCGCTAATTGAACAGTACTTTAGTTCAAACAATGATAAGAACTCTTCATAGTCATTTATAAATTGAATATAAATATCTCCATGCCCATTATCGGTGGAGTAGGTAAAGCTCACAGTACCCACTGAGAAAAAAAAACATCAATAAAACAGTCTTAAGAGGGTTTAGTACGTAATAACGCACAATGCCGCAATATTCCAGGTTTTCGGTGTGACACTACTCAGTTATATTAATAGTTATTCATTTGCGTTGTCGTAAATCCAATAGGAAATTTATTGTTTTACTTTTCTAACAGGAAAAAACATTAAATTGACTATTTGTTATTTAGTTTGGAGTAGTTCTTTGAGAGACCTTTTTTGAATTTTACGGAACATGCTGTCTTTGCAGTCAAATCGGTATTAAAGTACTTGAAACAAAAAAATACAAAAATACATGTTAAAAAGTTCATATTGTCTTCTAGTTTTCTAATAAATAACATCAGAACGTTTTGTACATTTTTGTTATGAAAATGACAAAACAATACCGTGTAAAAATTAAGATTTTTATCGATGTTTAGCGCTGTTTTTAATATGGAAATCGAATGTCAAATTTCATAATTACTATTTATTAATACGTAGCAGTTAATGCTTAAAATTATTACATTAAAAAAATCCGTAAAAATTTTATAATTATTTTATACTGAATATTTTAAAACTGCTATATAAATCGATTGCGGAGGCCACGGCTCGGCAGACCCGGCTCCGCCGTCTCAGAGAGAGGACGTATCGCTCTGTTTTCCGCGCGCTAAGTTCGCCAACATATTATTACGATTGAGAGTATTGCTACAATCGTCCGCATTATAGCGCGCTCTTACCACTTATGATACTTGGGTTGATAAGTTAAGTTATATTAATAAATGGTAACTGTTTCTTAAATTACGTTACGCCAGTAACTGTTTTGAATAATAAGATGACAAATATTCAAAATTAGTTTTTTTTTTGTTATTGTTAATAAATGTCTTCTACCGGAAATCATCGCCTAGAAGTGCCTTTCTGATCCTGATCGATCAATGCCAATCAGAAGTAATGGATAAATATCAAATATAAGGGCGGCCTTATGTTTGTTAATTCCTCCGCTTATACAGGTCGTTGTTTTGGTCAGCGACGAGCGACTCAGGGTCGATAATACAATAGATACTGGTGCTAAAAAAAATATTAAAAAAATACTTTATTTTTTTTAAATAATAAAAATAAAAAAATAAAATTTTTGAAAATCATGTAATAAGCTAAAGTGTAGACATAATACTCAACGGGAGTGCGAAGGAGTAAAGGGGTGGGGCGATGGCAGCTTGTGCCTAGCTCTAGTCAGTGCACGTGCCTAGTAACCATACTTTGCGGTAATTTTATTTCAAATTGAATAAGGTATTTCTCAACATATTTACAGTATTTAATGGAATTAAGTCCATTTTTGGGGAGTATATATTTTGTACTACCGCTCCTGGGTCGCTTGTCGCCGACCAAAACAACACTCTGTATACACTAATAATAATACCTACTATAAAAGAAAAGATTGGTATTTTTGTATGTTTTGTTTGTTTGTAATTTCAATAAATTTCAAAAACGACTGTACCGATCTTTCACCACTAGAATGCATGTTACCTATCATATCACTAAGTAAAATAGGCAATATTATACTAAGTGATATTTTGGCTACGGTAACCGCTTACCATCAGGCGGGCCGTATGCTTGTTTACCGTCTTTGTGGTATAAAAAAAAATATATATTGGTCATAAAAAAGTTTCCGCCATTATGAACTATTTCGTTACTGGTTCGATTGCTATCAACATTGATATTTGAGAGACCCTTGGGACATATAACATGAATCTTTGCTCAAAATTTGAAAAAAGGTGTCCGCCATTTTGAAATATTTTGTTACAGGTCCGATTGCTATCAAAATTGATATCTGATAGACTCTTGGGCCATATAACATGAATATTTGGTCAAAAATAAAAAAAAAGTGTCCGCCATTTTGAACTATTTAGTTATTGGTCCGATTGCTATCAAAATTGATATTTGAGTGATGCTTGGAACATATAACATGAATATTTTCTCAAAATTGAAAAGTGTCCGCCATTTTGAAATATTTTGTTACAGGTCCGATTGCTATCAAAATTGATATCTGAGAGACTCTTGGACCTTATAACATGAATGTTTGCAAAAAATTGAAAAAAGTGTCCGCCATTTTGAAATATTTTGTTACAGGTCCGATTGCTATCAAAATTGATATCTGAGAGACTCTTGGACCTTATAACATGAATGTATGCAAAAAATTGAAAAAAGTGTCCGCCATTTTGAACTATTTAATTACTGGTCCGATTACTCTCAAAATTGATATTTGAGAAGCCCTTGGCCCATATAACATGAATATTTTCTCAAAATTGAAAAAAGTGTCCGCAATTTTGATATATTATGTTACAGCTCCGATTGCTATAAAAATTGATATCTGAGAGACTCTTGGACCTTATAACATGAATCATTGCTCAAAATGGAAAAAAGTATCCGCCATTTTGAACTATTTCATTACTGGTCCGATTGCTATCAAAATTGATATTTGAGATACCCTTGGGACATAACATGAATCTTTGCTCAAAATTTGAAAAAAGGTGTCCGCCATTTTGAAATATTTTGTTACAGGTCCGATTGCTATCAAAATTGATATCTGAGATACTCTTGGACCATATAAAACGAATATTTGGTCAAAATTAAAAAAAAGTGTCCGCCATTTTGAACTATTTAGTTATTGGTCCGATTGCTATCAAAATTGATATTTGAGTGACGCTTGGAACATATAACATGAATATTTTCTCAAAATTGAAAAAAGTATCCGCCATTTTGAACTATTCAGTTATTGGTCCGATTGCTATCAAAATTGATATTTGAGTGACGCTTGGAACATATAACATGAATATTTTCTCAAAATTGAAAAAAGTGTCCGCCATTTTGAAATATTTTGTTACAGGTCCGATTGCTATCAAAATTGATATCTGAGAGACTCTTGGACCTTATAACATGAATGTTTGCAAAAAATTGAAAAAAGTGTCCGCCATTTTGAAATATTTTGTTACAGGTCCGATTGCTATCAAAATTGATATCTGAGAGACTCTTGGACCTTATAACATGAATGTATGCAAAAAATTGAAAAAAGTGTCCGCCATTTTGAACTATTTAATTACTGGTCCGATTACTCTCAAAATTGATATTTGAGAAGCCCTTGGCCCATATAACATGAATATTTTCTCAAAATTGAAAAACGTGTCCGCAATTTTGATATATTTTGTTACAGGTCCGATTGCTATCAAAATTGATATCTGAGATACTCTTGGACCATATAATATGAATCATTGCTCAAAATGGAAAAAAGTGTCTGCCATTTTGAACTATTTCGTTACTGGTCCGATTGCTATCAAAATTGATATTTGAGAGACCCTTGGGACATATAACATGAATCTTTACTAAAAATTTGAAAAAAGTATCCGCCATTTTGAACTATTTCATTACTGGTCCGATTGCTATCAAAATTGATATTTGAGATACCCTTGGGACATAACATGAATCTTTGCTCAAAATTTGAAAAAAGGTGTCCGCCATTTTGAAATATTTTGTTACAGGTCCGATTGCTATCAAAATTGATATCTGAGATACTCTTGGACCATATAAAACGAATATTTGGTCAAAATTAAAAAAAAGTGTCCGCCATTTTGAACTATTTAGTTATTGGTCCGATTGCTATCAAAATTGATATTTGAGTGACGCTTGGAACATATAACTTGAATATTTTGTCAAAATTGAAAAAAGTGTCCGCCATTTTGAACTATTTAGTTATTGGTCCGATTGCTATCAAAATTGATATTTGAGTGACGCTTGGAACATATAACATGAATATTTTCTCAAAATTGAAAAAAGTGTCCGCCATTTTGAAATATTTTGTTACAGGTCCGATTGCTATCAAAATTGATATCTGAGAGACTCTTGGACCTTATAACATGAATGTTTGCAAAAAATTGAAAAAAGTGTCCGCCATTTTGAAATATTTTGTTACAGGTCCGATTGCTATCAAAATTGATATCTGAGAGACTCTTGGACCTTATAACATGAATGTATGCAAAAAATTGAAAAAAGTGTCCGCCATTTTGAACTATTTAATTACTGGTCCGATTACTCTCAAAATTGATATTTGAGAAGCCCTTGGCCCATATAACATGAATATTTTCTCAAAATTGAAAAAAGTGTCCGCAATTTTGATATATTTTGTTACAGGTCCGATTGCTATCAAAATTGATATCTGAGATACTCTTGGACCATATAACATGAATCATTGCTCAAAATGGAAAAAAGTGTCTGCCATTTTGAACTATTTCGTTACTGGTCCGATTGCTATCAAAATTGATATTTGAGAGACCCTTGGGACATATAACATGAATCTTTACTAAAAATTTGAAAAAAGTATCCGCCATTTTGAACTATTTCGTTACTGGTCCGATTGCTATCAAAATTGATATTTGAAATACCCTTGGGACATAACATGAATCTTTGCTCAAAATTTGAAAAAAGGTGTCCGCCATTTTGAAATATTTTGTTACAGGTCCGATTGCTATCAAAATTGATATCTGAGATACTCTTGGACCATATAACATGAATCATTGCTCAAAATGGAAAAAAGTGTCTGCCATTTTGAACTATTTCGTTACTAGTCCGATTGCTATCAAAATTGATATTTGAGAGACCCTTGGGACATATAACATGAATCTTTACTAAAAATTTGAAAAAAGTATCCGCCATTTTGAACTATTTCATTACTGGTCCGATTGCTATCAAAATTGATATTTGAAATACCCTTGGGACATAACATGAATCTTTGCTCAAAATTTGAAAAAAGGTGTCCGCCATTTTGAAATATTTTGTTACAGGTCCGATTGCTATCAAAATTGATATATGAGATACTCTTGGACCATATAAAACGAATATTTGGTCAAAATTAAAAAAAAGTGTCCGCCATTTTGAACTATTTAGTTATTGGTCCGATTGCTATCAAAATTGATATTTGAGTGACGCTTGGAACATATAACATGAATATTTTCTCAAAATTGAAAAAAGTGTCCGCCATTTTGAAATATTTTGTTACAGGTCCGATTGCTATCAAAATTGATATCTGAGAGACTCTTGGACCTTATAACATGAATGTTTGCAAAAAATTGAAAAAAGTGTCCGCCATTTTGAAATATTTTGTTACATGTCCGATTGCTATCAAAATTGATATCTGAGAGACTCTTGGACCTTATAACATGAATGTATGCAAAAAATTGAAAAAAGTGTCCGCCATTTTGAACTATTTAATTACTGGTCCGATTACTCTCAAAATTGATATTTGAGAAGCCCTTGGCCCATATAACATGAATATTTTCTCAAAATTGAAAAAAGTGTCCGCAATTTTGATATATTTTGTTACAGGTCCGATTGCTATCAAAATTGATATCTGAGAGACTCTTGGACCTTATAACATGAATGTTTGCAAAAAACTGAAAAAAGTGTCCGCCATTTTGAACTATTTTGTTACTGGTCCGATTGCTATCAAAATTGATATTTGAGAGACCCTTGGGACATATAAAATGAATGTTTGCAAAAAATTGAAAAAAGTATCCGCCATTTTGAACTATTTTGTTACAGGTCCGATTGCTATCAAAATTGATATCTGAGAGACTCTTGTACCATATAACATGAATCTTTGCTAAAAATTTGAATAAAAGTTTCCGTCATTTTTAACTATTTTGTTACTGGTCTGATTGCTCTCAAAATTGATGTTTGAGAGACTCTTGGATCATATAACATGAATCTTTGCTCAAAAATAAAAACAGTGTCCGCCATTTTGAACTATTTTGTTACTGGTCTGATTGCTCTCAAAATTGACATTTGAGAGACTCTGTACCATATAACATGAATCTTTGCTCAAAATTGAAAAAAGTGTCGCCATTTTAAACTATTTTGTTACTGGTCTGATTACTATCAAAATTGAGATTTGAGAGGCCTTGGGATTACAAAATATGAATATTCTCGCAAAATCCAAAAATGTGTCTACATTTTGAACTATTTTGTTAGAGGTCCGATTGCTATCAAAATATATTTGAGAGACTCTTGTACTTGTCTTGTAGGAATCTGTGCTCAAATTTGAAAAAAGTGTCCGCCGTTTAAACTATTTCATTACTGGTCCGATTGCTATCAAAATTGATTTTTGAGATACCCTTGGGACATAACATGAATCTTTGCTCAAAATTTGAAAAAAGGTGTCCGCCATTTTGAAATATTTTGTTACAGGTCCGATTGCTATCAAAATTGATATCTGAGATACTCTTGGACCATATAAAACGAATATTTGGTCAAAATTAAAAAAAAGTGTCCGCCATTTTGAACTATTTAGTTATTGGTCCGATTGCTATCAAAATTGATATTTGAGTGACGCTTGGAACATATAACATGAATATTTTCTCAAAATTGAAAAAAGTGTCCGCCATTTTGAACTATTTAGTTATTGGTCCGATTGCTATCAAAATTGATATTTGAATGACGCTTGGAACATATAACATGAATATTTTCTCAAAATTGAAAAAAGTGTCCGCCATTTTGAAATATTTTGTTACAGGTCCGATTGCTATCAAAATTGATATCTGAGAGACTCTTGGACCTTATAACATGAATGTTTGCAAAAAATTGAAAAAAGTGTCCGCCATTTTGAAATATTTTGTTACAGGTCCGATTACTCTCAAAATTGATATTTGAGAAGCCCTTGGCCCATATAACATGAATATTTTCTCAAAATTGAAAAAAGTGTCCGCAATTTTGATATATTTTGTTACAGGTCCGATTGCTATCAAAATTGATATCTGAGAGACTCTTGGACCTTATAACATGAATCTTTGCTCAAATTACTATCAAAATTGAGATTTCAGAGGCATTGGGATTACAAAACACGAATCTTCTCTCAAAATCCAAAAAACTGTCCACCATTTTGAACTATTTTATAACAGGTCCGATTGAGAGCAATCAGACCAGTAACAACATAGTTCAAAATGACGGACACTTTTTTTCAAATTTGAGCAAAGATTCATGTTATATGGTACAAGAGTCTTTCAAATATCAATTTTGATATCAATCGGACCTCTAACAAAATAGTTCAAAATGGCGGACACTTTTTTTTCAATTTTGAGCCAGGATTTATGTTGTATGGTCCAAGAGTCTCTGAAATATCAATTTTGAGAGCAATCAGACCAGTAACAAAATAGTTCAAAATGGCGGACACTTTTATTCAATTTTGAGCAAAGTTTCATGTTATATGGTCAAAGAGTCTCCAAAATATCAATTTTGAGAGCAATCAGACCAGTTACAAAATAATTCAAAATGGCGGACACTTTTTTTTCAATTTTGAGCCAGGATTTATGTTGTATGGTCCAAGAGTCTCTGAAATATCAATTTTGAGAGCAATCAGACCAGTAACAAAATAGTTCAAAATGGCGGACACTTTTATTCAAATTTGAACAAAGATTCATGTTATATGGTCCAAGCGTCCCTCAAATATCACTTTTGAGAGCAATCGGACCAGTAACTAAATGGTTCAAAATGGCGGACACTTTATTCAATTTTGAGCAAAGTTTCATGTTATATGGTCAAAGAGTCTCCAAAATATCAATTTTGAGAGCAATCAGACCAGTTACAAAATAATTCAAAATGGCGGACACTTTTTTGGATATTGAAAAAATAATCAAACCTCTCAAATCTCAATTTTGAGCGGACCAGTAACAAAATAGTTCAGAATGGCCGACACTTTTTTCAATTTTGAGCAAAGATTGACTATATGGTTCAAGGGTCTCACAAATCTCAATTTTGAAAGCAATCGGACCAGTTACTTAATAGTACAAAATGGCGGACACTTTTTTCAATTTTTAAAGGATTCATGCTATATGGGCCAAAGGTCTCTTATATATCAATGAGACAAAATTTGATAAGAATCGGTCAAGCCGTCGTCTGAGGAGTTTTATTACACCTAGATGTTTGAAGACCTATCCATAGATACCCCAGGCCACAAGTATGGGTTTGATGAAAAAATTTGGTTTGGGGAACTTAGTATGGGGAACCCCCAAAATTTATTGTCTTTTTTCTATTTTTGTGTGATAATCTTAATGCGGTTCACAGAATACATCTACTTACCAAGTTTCAACAGTATAGTTCTTATAGATTCGGTAAAAAGTGTCTGTGACATACGGACGGACAGCCAGACCGACAGACATGACGAATCCATAAGGGTTCCGTTTTTTGCCATTTGGCTACGGAACCTTAATTACTGCTTTTCATACAATTCTTATGAAATTTTGTGTGTATATTCAGTAGGTCTGAGAATAGGACTTAATCTATTATTCATACCCAAAGGGGAGCCGGAGCGGGTCGCTATTATAATTATATTAATAATAATATTGAATTATTTTAAGAAAACCAAATAAAAGTTTAATTAGATAAATTAGGTATATAGGTACCTGAACTACTTTGTTTACTAGTGTAAAAAAATGTATTTAGTACATTGTACTATATAACTACATACTTATAACCTAATTCAACCTACCAGATACCTTGTTTATAATATTATAGTTTTACATCGACATGAAGCTATACTGAAGTATCAAAATAATAACGCGCGCAGTATGTTGGCGGAGGAGCCGCACCAATGTTGGCCCCGCGTTGACTCGGCTTGGCGCTGGCAAATACCTAAACTCGAGCGCGGCCGGATAGCTTATATGCTCTTAAATCATTGAATCTATATATATAAAATTCAAAGTCCTGACTGACTGACTGACTGATATATCAACGCACAGCCTAAACCGCTGGTCCTAGAGACATGAAATTTAGAGGGTATATTCTTTGTGAAGATTAAGTATCCACTAAGAAAGGGTTTTTCGAAATTCCACTCCTAAGGGGGTAAAATAGGGGATGAAAGTTTGTATGAAAGTCCGTCAGTTTCGAAGTTAGGATCTTCAAATTTTGGGTTTAGGCTGAAGATTGAAAATTAATATATACGTGTCTCAGCGTTTTAAATAATTCCACCCTCGAAGTGGGATGAAGTTGTTTTGTTTTCTTTTATTGTTGTAGAAAAATATGTCATTTGTTTCCTGTAGGCCACGCGGGCGAAGCCGCGAGCCGGTGCTAGTATAGTATATAAGTAATTTTTATTTCTCCTAAAACAAATTAGTAAGTAATAAAAAAATACGTTATATCACATACAAGACATATAGGTACCTACTTATAGGTAAATCGGTTATGGCTACGACACGGTTCTTAGCTACAATCAAAATAATTAAACCCTTTCAATATTTGTTTACTATTAGTTATGGTAAATCATTTTAAAATAGGTAGAACTACAAGTATACTTACATGGTATCATGTGAATAATTAACATCCCAAAATAAACCCCCATGTCGTTTAAATAAAACGGATGAAGCACTACGATGGAAAAAGAAAGAAAAGAGTTCAATTATATTTAGCAATCGCCCCTGTAATTACAGCGTAGGTTTCCTTAATTACAACCCCCAATAAAAAGGTTTGGGCTTCCTACTTCCCACCAAGACACATGATGCGAGGGCAGGCGAAGCGCATGCGCGCGACATGTGCGCGATGCGGCTTATTATTAAATAAATATTATTAAAATGATGTAGACTTATGAATTCAACATCTTGACATCATAGTTGACTAAGTATTTTCCAACTTCTGTAAAAAACATTACGCGGTATTCAGGTAATCGTTACAACTTATACTGTTTTTGTGATACACTTGTCTATATTGTCACGATTTTAATTATAAACATGTCAAACAAAATTTGTACAATATCGGCGAAAGAGCTTCTTCACCGAAAAATGATACACAGTTGTTAATAGATACCATCAATTTGAAATATTTATTATTAGAATTGCACAAAATTCACGTTCCTCGATTCAAGTAGACCTTATCTGAATAGTCAAATCACGGCCTGTTGTCATTTACCTGCTTGATTAAAGATACTTTTCTTTGTACGTTATGAAATTTTAATTTTGAATTCCATTCTGAATCATTGATAGCTCTGTATCGTTTCCTAGTTGAGTGATAAAATAATACAAAAAGACATATAAAGTTCCGGCAGCGCCGTGGAAGACCTGCGACAAGTTCCTCTATTTCAGGCCGCCTCCAGTCCACGTTGGATTAATTGATCACGTGTTATGTTACACATTAATTCTATTCATAGAGAAATTAACATCAGGACAATATTTTTACTTTAAAATCAATGAGCTAGGGCATACGTCTTATATAAGATAAAGGTATACATTTTCATTATAATTTTTCAAAATTGACAAGCACTGATTCCGAAAATTGTCCGTAAAAATATTAGAAACTAGCTGTCCCCCGCGGTTTCACCTACGTTCCCGAGATAAAAAGTAGTATATGTCCTTTTCCATACCATAGGCTATCTGCATGCCAAATTTCATGATGATCCGTCGAGTAGTTGAGGCGTGAAGACGTAACAAACAAACTCACTTTCCCATTTATAATATTAGTTAGGATTAGGATATGAATGGTCGTATGAAAAATTTCAGCATAACATTTTAAGTATTTTTTATTCGTTTACTTATGGGTTGTGGGCATTGACACTAAAATAAATTGCATAAAGCGTGTCAGCTGGATCATTGAACCACATTGTTGTCTTGCGAAACGCTATTAACATATTCGAGTTGTGACGGTAGAAATCGCGACTTGACTTCTGAACTTTAATGCATTATTTATTGAAATGTATTTTTGCTACCATTTTTATTAATAAAATTAACAATTAAGCTGACCATCACTTTTGTAGAGGTCTTTGACGCTTTTTTTGTCGTAGCGCTGTTTGGAAAACTGTAATTGAATACTCATTCCATATACCTACTAATGATCTACAAGAGAAACATCCAATTGCATTGAAAAATAATTCAAGAAATATTTGATTATACTATGAAGGGATAGTCGTTGGTGGGTCAGAGGTGACCAACGGATGGACAGTGCACCCTTTCGCAACTTGCATTCAAAACATCCACAATGAATTAATGGTCCCAGATACGTGAGCTATTTATAGAATAACTCTGCTATGATGAAGAGGACTCTTCAGATATTTTTGATCTCAACCAAATCTTTACAAATTCAATCATTTTTATGTTCATAGTGTATGCTAATGCGCTTATGCTATGTTAAATGAGTTTTTCAGTTACTGGCATGGTATGGTTAATATTTTGTTGGTGCCAATTAAAAATATTTTAAATTCATTCTTAATACCTACTTGTTTACTAAAGAATCTTATAAATATGTTGAAGAATGCTAATAAAGTTCAATGTCACGTCAAGTTCGCAAGTATTCGGTGAGTACAAGTTGGCGATCCCATGAGGTCAGCGGTCAGCGGTCAGGGGTGACCAACGGCCGTGGCCGGCTCTATAAGGGGTTGCGAATAAATAGTTTGACCATGAGTGACCGTGACCAAGTTAAAATATTTTTTTACTTACATTACTTTATAAAAATTCTTTTGATTCTTGTTGATTTGATAATCATGAATAGGTACTGTAGGTAATCCATCGGATTGGGAGATATGCAGTTCCTTGCTCTGTGGCTCTTCATCAACCTGATTCTTTGTAATCCTAGTCATATTTAATAATTAACTACATGACACATCATTAAAAACTATCAAAATAAATTAAGCTATTTATCAATTAAGCTATTTGTCATCAAAATTGATCGAGACCTCCGGAGACCAGCGGGCGGGGAGCTTTTTCCGCCAACGCGTCAGCTTTGCTATCCAAAGAGGAAACGCCGCCAGCCTTCTGGGAACCTTGCCGTTAATCGGAAGCAGCGGCAGGCTTGAGAAAATTTTCTATATATAGATTGTATTTTGTACATATTTGTTGTAAATAAGCTATTTATAAAGTCTGCGCTAAATAAAGAAATGCCTATTTCGTAGCATATTCGTGCTATTTACTGTATTCAAGCAAAACTATTTTATGGCATTTAGGTACTCCTTTTATTTTTATCGCAAATTTCAAAGTCACACTTGCATCTAAAAAGGATTAAGTTCAAGTTCTCAGTCACATGAGGTCAGCGGTCATCGGTCAGGGGTGATCAACGGCTAGCGAATATTATGCAAATGCGAGCGGACCACTTGCCAATTCTCCAAACACTCCCAACTTGCCCAACACTTGTATGGACATTATTTGTTATACTTTAACAAAGGCATTGTACACTTTTGCGTTATCATGTAGCAAATTTCTTTGAAAATATTTTTAGCAAACAGAATAGAAATTGCCAATGGCAACAAAGATAAAAAGTTTTTATCTTTCACAGAATTCGGAAAATTCCTTAAAAAAGATAAAATGTTAATGCATGGGTGGGATGCATGCACCCTATCAGTTAAGCATTGTTTCGATTTAATTTGATGAATATTTGGATTTATAAACTTAAATACCAAACAAAAATATATTTAACAAAATTAAACATAATTACAAAATATGCATAGATAACTTTACATATACAGAGATTATCAATATTTAACTATAAAAAAAATAGTTTTAAAAGTTTCAAGCTATTTACAAATTCGTCACTAATACTAGTAGGTATCTATCGAATCTTTGTTGCAATAACATGTAAACTTTATATATATAATATAAAAAAATGCCAAAAATTACCATTAGACACGTTATAAATTTTAACATTCATCAAAGAAGGTACTTATCATTTAAAAAAAAATCTTAAAGTACATTAATTCTAAAATAAGTAAGGGCTGGCTATAGATAAAAAAAATGTATTTGATTATAAACCGGGTTCGTTTGTCCGTTCATCACCTCTGACCCACGCTTGACCAGTAAGGAACTAAGGACTATCCCTCGGTAGGAAAAATACGCTAATCTTTAGATTGCAAGGTACACACATTGCTTAGCCTTGATATTGAGGGAATAATAACTTGTTCCCATATGAAACGAGCTTGTAAGGTAAACGAAAATACCTGTTTGCAAAAACTATCATAAATTTAATAAAGAGAAATTCAATAGGTGCCTACTCCGTATTGAATAGTATTTATACTCACAAAATTGTCTTTTATTGAGAGAAAATATTTAACAAGATTTCATGAATTGTGACATCATTTTAACATTGTGAATCTAAGTAGGTTTTCTTTCACTTTCTTGAAGTTTACCAAATTCAAACATTAAAATCGGTTCCTATTATAAAAGTCACATCAAATTTAACAGTTGTAGGAAACATGTCATGCAGCGGTCACTGGACAGTGGTCAATTTTACAGGGTTCTTTTATTTACTCTAAGCTTATTAAACCCTTTCCATTGTTGAATATTCTTGAGAAGGGTAATTAATATGGTCGGCATTGTGCAAAATCGCCACCTTTGTTCCTTGTTGTTTTGGCGCTTTGTGTTTAAACTCTAGGCCCGCTTTTGTCCGACTTTTTGTTTAGGTGATCATTAGCCCAGTGGGCAGTTTTGCACTGACCGCTTCGTACACCTTTTTCTCACAGATACAATAGTATGACCGTTACGTCATTTAGCTTGCAAATGTATGTGATTAATTACCTTACGTATTTGGTTTATACCAATATTAAAACATACCGATGTTTTTCTTTTTTATGTGAAGATATATTCTAATGGAGCAAGATATTGCGACGCCAATTGACATAGTTTTCATTGAATAGTATAACAATAGGCGAACTGCCTAGAGCAACTGACCAGTGCAATGCAATGCCTGCACCGCTGTGACCTCTGATCTCTCGATGCATTTCTGTACGTAGCCGTTGAGCAATTGTGCGAAGACTGGTTCCAACTTTAATACAATACTGCGTGTGAATCAATTGATCATAAAACACCTTTTATTCATTTTTAAAAAACTAACAGCGAAGTAGAATCGCATAAGCGAACCGGCTGAAGCTGTGCTATTAGCATATTTATGTTTGGTAACATGAGAATTGATTTACGATAAACGAAAATTATACTTGATATCTATCTGTTTGAAGATTTTAATGTTTAATTAACAATCTTAATAATAAGATCTAATAATTATCATCCGTAAAGCAAACATCTTTGAATTAAAATTCATGTTTTCCTGGTATACCTATTACTACTACATAAACACTATCAATAGAAGTAAAATAATAAAATACTACGTGGGTGTATGAGTTGTGTTGGTGTGCGTGACTGCTCACATAAGTTTTTACACAGGACAAGAAGCGGTTTGCCATAAATGTGCGCATGTAGTAGTTCGCGAATCGCATCACCCGAGAGGATGGAGGATCGCCCTCCCGCGCTCTCAGCCAATGGGAGGAAGTCTAGACGGGCAGCACGCTCCGTATCGCAACGCGGCGATATCGCGAATAAATTAGCACTCATGTGTGCAAATGCGTATATACGATTATGTATTTATTTCAGCATGATATTATATCAACATTATATTTAATACATAGCTACAATGAACCTCATTGGTTAATTTACTACATAGGTATATAATTATAATTCTGTATACTTTATGTATTTGATATATGTTGTTGGGAGAATATACCTACCTTTATTAATAACGCAGGCTGTGACGCAGGTATCTATTGTGAGAACTCTATAATATCATGCGATCTTGGTACTTTAACTCCATTTCAATGTCCGTTAGACACGGCAAGATGGACTATAAAAAGAGTTATTGGCGATGATAGCTCAGTAATTGTGACGTCGGATACCGAGACGAAGGTCCCGGGTTCGAATCCTACAATAAGCTTGAGCTTTCGTTGAAAAAAACATCGTGAGGAAACCATAGCACGGTGGTAGGGTACTTTGTAGTACCCGCCTGGCTGGCTACCACCCTCAAGTTGAAAAATCTGTCGCCAAGCACCTTTCGGTGTATTTCGACAGCTGCACTTGAGAGCCAGTTCCTTCTAGGCCTTCACCTTCACCTTCGGCCGCATCATCACTTACCATGGTGAGATTGCGGTCAAACACAGGCCTATAAACAGTAAAAAAAAAAAAAGTTTGTCAATACGTCAAAACCTTGAATTCTCAGCCGGAAATACAAAAACAAAAGCCGTTAGGGGTGGGTTCTATTAAGAAAGGGATAATTTCCAATGAGATTCCAAATAAGTAGTGGAGGGTTAGACGTAGTTATGTTTGGCAAAGCAATGCACGGGAGGTGTGCAACCCTTCCTTCTGTGTAAAATATCTCAATTTAAACGTTCAAAAACACGTGTTTGCTTTAACACTGATCCCTAGAGGAGGTTGCGACTTACGGGGTAACACATTGCTTGCTACTGTAGTTAATTATTTCACCAAAAAAATCAGCCCAGTTAAATTATTTTAGTTTATTCTTAATCTAAACTAAACACACAGAAATATAAATAGATTTAGAATACTTAGCATTGACTCTACTGCTGTAAATAATCACTGAGAATAGGTAGGTACATTAATTAGATTATTACATAAAATATCTAACAGATAGAGGAAAGGTTTATTTTTTCCGAATTAATAAAAAATTACGAATTAATGAATCTAGAATAACAAATAGTCTTACATAATATTTTAAATGTACCGCAATACACTAAACGCTGCATCTCCTAGAAATCTTTTATTTGACTAATAGAAAGGGTATGAGGTATCATTTGAAAGGTATAATAGGTAAGAATTACTTTTCAGAAAAATTAAATGGCTGGTAGGTATCAATATTGATATTTAACATAAAGCTACTTATGCATTTAGAAGATTTATTCGCAAGTGTCAAAGTGCATTGGGTCGGCCGTAGGTACCAAATAATTAAGGAAATCAGATGCTTTAAAACACATTGTAACAATTCCGTAAATACCTACAAGCCATTTCACTCCAACCCCTTTATATTAAGTAGCAAAAAACACCGAGGGGATGAGATTAGCCCTCCGATGTTGCACTAAGCAAAAACGCACTGCATATGGGCGTATTTCAATTAGCTGTCAGTTTGTCAACTCTTCTGCTATTTATTTTTAAGAGGCTGCTGGCTACAGGCGCCAAAACACCCTCGTTATATTAATGAGATTTTAAAAATAGTAGAATAATATCAATGACAGGATACTTTGAAGCTATTGTAAACTGCATAGATTTAGATATATTATTACTAGATAGGTGACAAAATAAAATAAATTTAGGTATAGGTATATATTTATTACACAATAAAGTATAAAGAAACTATTGTAAACGGCATTAGATGTATTGGTAACGTTTGCACGAATCTCATACCGAAATTATGTACCTACTTAATGGGTAGAGATATTTTAAAGATTCATGGCAAAAAAAAACGGAAATACTTTTATTGTACAGACTTAATTTTAATGGGTAGAGAAACAAAATCTCTTCTCAGATCACGTTGGTGAAATACGCGGATATTCCATTTAACCCTTTAATGCAGAGGAAGTGTGTAGGTAAGTAGGTCAGACATTACATTGCACATGTTGTGAAAGCTGAGTAAAAAATACCCCCATTTTATTGCGCTTTGTTTCCACACGAGATGAAAAAAACTTTGATTATTGCCTGCAATTTGTACCCTCAAGTCGGTATTGTGCGCTCGTTTTGAATTGGTCCTTGATAATAAAATATTATCAAACATATTGCGGTTGTTAATTAACTCTACAGGAAAATCATTATGAACCTCGTGAGTGACCCAAAAAATCAATTCGATACATATGCAGCAGACGAACCACAAAAGCTTACATATATAGGAGGTAATAAATTATTTGTTCATAGTAGAAAAACTATGTCAATCATCGAAAATCAACGTATTATACATTTAGTTGTTGTTACGTTGACAGAAGACAAAATGTTACTCACCAAAAACACATCAAAATCATTGAACCAAGTCTAGAGTGCAGTAGTATAACTAAGCAGTGTTTTATCATATTTTTTGCTTTCTCTCGCATACGTTTTAACCCTTCTCGCGGTCTTGGCAGCCATTCTTTGCCTACCAACCTATTTTTTGTTCGTCTCCTTTTTAAATGGCACATGCAGAGAGCGTTCTTGTTTAGGCGCATCAACCTTTCCAATAAAATGCAATATCATCAGTCTACCTGGACAATCTTTGGAGTCTATTCTTTTAATAAAACGTCCCTAATCGATTAAAGCTTGCAAAGGTAGGTATGTACCTATATCAGGGTGTGTTTTAGTAATTCTTATTATGAATAAATTGATGTAACATTTTATGCAGGAATAAAGTTAGGTAAAACCTACTGTAACTGCAAATATGTTTCGGTATTTATATAGCCTACATATACCTAGTCTAGTTACCTATTGTAAATACAACGACAATATGTTATGTAGTTTTAGGTTCAAAATAATAACTATATTCTTCGTAAGTATGATACAGTGACTGAAACATTATACTCATAAAAGATTTCACAATATTTCTGTAACGTATGGTGCTCTAGGTAACATGAGCCTCAGTCGATATTTTTTCACCGTCTCTAACAGTAAACCCAAATCCAACGATATCTTCACCAAAACAACCGGTCGTGCAAAATGACAGATACGAGGATATCTGAACTCGATAACAAAAAAATCACAGGTAAAAAGTCATATACCGGTATAATTGTCACAAATTAAAGCAAAAAATCGTTCACAAAAGATATCAAAATTCTGCAAGCCACACGAGCAGGTAGGCGGACTCTATAAACTTAATGTTTTTTTGTTTGGAAGTTGTGCAAAAGCGTGGGACGGGTCGTGGAATAACTGTATTCTGCGAGATTCCGGCACCGGCGAATCGACCCGGCACATAAATCTTCTGTCTTATTAAAGAGTCTGTTCTATTGTGACGAGATTGTAGAGTTTATATAAAATTCCTGAATATCTAAGACTATTTGGATATATATTCATATTCTTTTATGTAAGAATAAAAGGAAATGTATCTTTTGATTTTAATTTAATAATAGGGATATACATACATTATCTGATTTTAAAGGTTATCGATATTGCTAAAGTGTAGTTATTTTTTTACTCTACATGTGTGGTGAAATATTATTTGCCTTTTATATTTGCATACATCCTAAGAATGTCTGATATCTAATTGTTTGAACAAAATTCAAAGTCACGATTCATAATTCCTAAAAACTTCGAATGCAAGTTTACTTTTGTCACTAAAGCAAACAATTCGATCGCAACGAAAAGTGCCTTAACGTTTTTTGTTAAAGATATTTTAGTGCAAAAACCACACACAAAAACACAAAATCTGCTTTCGTTTTTGGTCGCAACGTGATAAGTTTATTTTGGAACAGAGATTCAAGATTATCGGCTTGATATTCATTCTCATTGTTGTTAATCTTTAAGTAGTAACGTTTAATGTATCGCAATAAATTTGACTGATGAATACTTATATTTTCTCGGTGGGATGATACTTTGTAGTGCCTGTCTGGCTAACTAACACGCTCAAACACCAAGACCTCTGACAACTGCACTTTAGAGCCTTCGAAGCTTTGTATGTTAACCACCATCGGACACACTATTACTAAACACGGTTAGATAGGGCTTGTAAAGGCTGTATTTGAGCATCATATTTGTACGATATACAAAACCTAGATTTTATAATAAGTTCCAGCAACATTAGTTCAGCCCGATTAACACTACGTAGGTTTTTCAGTAAAATTTACTAGAAAATACGCTGTTAAGATATTAAATGGAATAATAAACTTTAGGATTGTTAAAAGCTCTATATAGCATAACCATTTTTCTATGATTTACACTCTCGACCCAAAAATGTTAATGCAAAACCTCATTCAGTTGAAAATGTAACATTAATCCTGGCTAAGTAAAGCTTACACGTTACTGAAGCCAAGCGAACGTTAGGCGAACATTTGCGTAGAGTCGTTGAACCCTCCTGAACAAAAACTCCCCCGCCAGTTTCAGTGTATCGCACGACGCGCCTGCGTTCTCACGCCAAGCTCCGAACTCTGACACCAGTAAAAACTCAGCAAACTATTTAAATATAGAACAGATTTATGTGCTGATGCGCTAATGGGTATGATGATGCGCCTGCACAAGTAATACCAATTGTTCCAGACTGTTTATGAAGGTGAAACATTAATTTGGTGCATACGACAGCACCGGATATGGCATATCACTGCGAATGTTACGTTTCCGGCCAGCCCCCGCAGCGAATACTCATTATTCTTTCGGCAAATATGTTATGACTATACCCATTACCTACCTCTTTCGCTGTATGGCAGGACGTCACAAATGATCTCCAAGGTATCGCCGTTATTATAATGATTGCATCATTATAAATCATTAAAGGGTGAACCACCATATGCCGTAGAGTAAACTGACTTTTTATTGTAAGTTATCTATCCACTTAGGAAGGTAGCAAACGTACTGAATACTCTCAGAGTACAACTTAGAATGTTTAAAAAAATATAAATGTGAAAATTTGTGTGAAAATTGGTGTTTCTCAATCCACACTAATGTCATAACTTATTTGAATGTTTGGCACACAGATGGATCATACCGAGGAATATTTTGAATACTAGGTACTACTTTAACTGCCAGCCTTCTTTCATGAAGAAAATAAAACTTAGAATAGGTACTTTTCACGGTTCAAAATTAAATCCCTCGGGAACTTAGGTAAACTAATAAATGTGCGGTGCTAAACAGAACGATAAAACAGAAGGAACTAAAAACATAGAAACAAAAATATTCTTGATAAAACAGATGCCTTTCATCACAGCTTACTAGTATTTTCTAAATGGAAACTAATTGGATTAATTTAAGTCGAATTAGAAATATTGCAATGCTTTGAAGAACCTACTTATAATTTCTAATTGGATGTTGTAATTTTGACGTAAGTTTTCATTTTAGAAGTATTAACTAAAATATAACCCTTGATGATGTGATTGAGTTTATTTGCAAAAGCTCAAGAGTCTTATGTGTGGTTTTACTACATATTTTGAGATTCAAATTGTAAAATTGCCTCAATGACTGAATGAATTTGAAGGAAAATGAAGCCTCCGGAACGCGGGTATAAAGATGCGACACAGAAGATAAAATACAGTATTATTTAGGCAAACATTACAAAACGAATTACCCTAGGTTTAAAACATGGCATTTAGTTATATTTCTACGAATCTTTTTCTATCATATTCGTAGCCTAAATAATACAATTCAATGAAAGCTAAGTGGCAGATATGAATTGTGATTACATTTTGTGTCCATTAAAACATCCATATAACATAATTACTGTTATATGGCCGTTTATTATATCCACAAACAATCGATTCGATATTACCGCTGCCATTTATTTGTGTTATCGATAAACCTGCAATTACATCGAACGGTACCTTCGACAACTGCTTACAATCCTTTTATTTTTTTGCACAAAATGTGTAAAACGGTTATACGTTTATCAATTGAGCGATCCCAATAGCTGTCAGCACTTCCCCGATTGCGTAGGATTGTGGGAACAAATTATCGCAAACACTTCCATGATGCGCAAAAAACCTCTTGCACAAAACACCAAGGCGAATGTTCGCACCAAAAAAATATACTCCCACGCCCCGAAAGGGTTGAATATGCACCTGACCTATATTAAATTGTGCATGGAAAAAATCTGTTTTCTTTTGCATTTTTTGCTCATTATTCTCATTGTTGTACATATCAACAGATCGCATAGATTTTGTAGTTTGTCTATGAGTTTCGATTTTATGGGACGTCCTGTTCATCATATTTACTAAATTTACTAAATATTTATATGCTTTTTGAAGCATATTGAAAGCGCCTTTAAAATAGCAGTGATAGTTTTGGACTACACGATTGTATATTCCGCGGTCTAGATAATAATGCAAATTCAAACCTAAACAAGAAATGAATGGGATATCCATACACGAATACCTACTATTATATTAAATTGAAATTATTCCTTATCATAAAAGAGGGATCTGATAATAATTTCACATACAACTAAATAAATATCAACAAAACATTTGTCCCGCACAAGCCGGTGTATTTAAGCACCCCACTGGTTCGACAGAAGTTGCGTACAATACGCACATTGTAGTTACGCAAGCGCAGGTAGTCCCGAGAAGGGTTATCCGCTTATGCAAAAAAATATAACTATTATCCGATTAACACTTGCACAATAAATGATGTACGTTTTTTAAAATAATAATGCAGCGTTAAGAGTTTAATCGCTTTTATCCAAGACGTGTGCTAAATCTAATTAACATATATTTAATGATAATAGGTATTTATGTAATAATTATATGGGTAGCTGCGAAATACTACACACTAATCACAAAATATCTTGAAATTTGGATGGAAGGTACACCAAATACATCTGTAAACATCATCTTGGAATGATTTTTCTAATTCCAACCACTAAGGGGATAGAATGGGGTAATCAGACTGTGAAAGAAAGAGAGTTTTGCAGTCGATAAGAAATAGAATACGTAACTTACTGAAAATATTGTTGGGGTCAGATTATTAATTTTAATGAAGTTTTACATTACTCCTCTACTACTAGAGTGTGAAGAGAAGATAAACATAGGACAATGTTTATTCTGGGAATGCTGGTTGAACCACAGGGGACAGTTACGCATGTATTGACAACTTATCAAGGATCAATTTGCCAAAGCATCATTAAATTAAAATGCAGCACATAACAATAAATAGTGTAAGTAAATGTAGGTAGGCACAGTATGGGTTGCGTGTTCGTATTTTGGTTAGCACCTCAACAGCCAGCAAGGCTTCGTGAATTCGCCGGCCTTTAACGAAGGAAGCTCATTAAGAATTCATTGACGAGAACGCGTCGCGAGCCGACAGGGGTGGGTGAAAAGGCCGACAGGCGATGTGTTGCAAAATGAATAAATAGTGGCGAGAAATAGGGGCAGTTCGCCGCCGTAACTCAATAATGCAGTCGAGTTAGCCGTTATCAGACCGAGGCACTATTACATAAGGCCCTGAAACGTCTAAGGAGGTCTACTGGAACTGGTTGTAAATGCTACCCCGCGAAACATAACCATTCGTAATGACTTTTCAGACGGACACGATAATGTCATGGCAAATAGTTACAATCGACAGTTCGCGACCGCCCCCTTTCTCTTCCAGGCTTCATTAAACAATAATGGTTTCACCACGGCCGCAATAGGTATCATGATAATAACATTATGTTTGGTTTAACATACGAATCGCTCCGCAACATTTTGCCTAGCTTAGTATACGACGTGAAGTTTTCTGTACGTATTTTACATACACAAACAAAAGATGAGCGTTCAAAAAAACTGCATTAGACAGATATGTCTACGCAAATGTATAAAAAACTCAGTGGATGAGCACCATGTGCAGTCGCAGGTGCCCTCCGTTCCCACACAACCCTTTCAGCGGCCGACCTCTCGCATCGTACCGCGCCCGCGCATCATCCCACCCCCTCTGAAACTGCATAAAAACCGATATTCTAAATATCTAAGATGAAACAAACCTTAAAGATACAGTACATTGGATTCATTTTTGGCTGTCTTTTAATAAAAGGTTTAAGTCTTTATTAGCGCGCGATAGTCATTAGTTCAAAATTCTACCTGTTCCGATTTATAGACGCTGTCGTGTCATTAGATTTATTGTGGATATAATGCAATCCTCTCCATATTTTTTGCCTTTTGATAGCGACTAAATATCACAGGCAGTTCTATAATAATGGATAGGTTGGTAGGTATGTAGGCTGCTAATGATTTTAATCTAGCTCAGGGACAGTTTCTAGGGATTACGAACAAGGTGTACACCTAAGTACCTATCTACATAAAACCGGTGATCATTTTGGCTTATCTTTCTTTTACTTAACTCCAGGTTAAAGAAAATAAAGATTTATTTCTTTAGCCGATGAAAATAATGTCGTATGAAAGCCTTTCTGATAATGTAAATAGAGAAAAATCATTTATTTGGGTTTTTGATTATTTAATGCGGTTACCAATGACTTATCATTACGAATCATAGTTTTATCTAAACAAAATTAAACGTTTCATCAGTGTGCATCTGAACAAAACAGAAAAGTTTCGTTATCACTTGGTGTTTTTGTAAATGGGACGTGTTTTGTATCCAATTAAAGGCAAAAGGGACACCGGCGGCTGTTGCGGTCCGTGGTGCTCCGCAATAAATCGCAACCCTACATTAAATGTTTCCGCTCAAGCTGTATACAGATATTACCTACCCAACACAACTTTTGAATGTTAGAACGTTATTACATCGAAAATTATGTTGACTCCTTAATTAATTCATATTCTCACCTAATATCATTGTTTGATTCTATATTTAATGTGTTTCTAGATTTTATACCATCTAATTTGTTTATTCCATCATTCGAGCTCAAGATCTTAATAGTAATCATAATTATAAATCAGCTACGGTTTTATTGATCCTAATGCTACTGAAACACACGATAATACAATCGGATTCTTGATGAATCGATTTATTCTAATTATTGGCTTATGTTTAATCATAATCTCGATATACATCTCGATTTATAATTTGAGGGTGATATGTATTCCAGGCAAGCCCTAAAAACTTTGCAGTACTTTGTAGTACATGCTTTACTGGCTACTATTATATAGTAGATTATTAACCAAGGGGATAAAGCAGTGTCTTCTGTCGCTGGTGACGATTTAAATCGCGAGCGTAACAAAGGACTCGAGGTTTACTCCCGAGGGTAGCGAGGGTAGAGAGGGTTAAGACAAGTCCTGAGTGTAGCGAGGGATTTAAGTTCACCTAAGACTAAGACAGCTTTATCACCGAGGAAAATACTCTACTTTTCGTACCATTTGCGAAAAAATTAACACAATAATAATATGAGATAAGCATTTATTAAAAATAATGACAATTAAAAGTAAATGTTAACATTCGAAACATTGGTCCAATTATTGATAGAGAGAGTTACATTTTTGTTCGGTACATTTATTGTTGATGAGTTGATTTGCGTATTCCTTTATCAAAAAGATGTATAATACTTTATATATGTTACCGGCCAAACCCGATTTTAGGATAAACTAGTTTGGCCTAGGCCGAACTAGTTCTTCCTATACGCGATAGGATAAACCGGTATAGACTAGGCCAAACTGATACATCCTAAGCCCGGTAGGAGAATCTAGTTTAGCCTAGGCTGAACTAGTTTGTCCTACCACACCTCAGGATAAATTGGTATGGCCTAGTCTGAACTCGTAGTCGATAATAATTGAGCGAGAATACCGATTCCAGAAGTAGACAAAGGAAGAAGTAATCTCAGAAACATAATCGGAGTTATTCTTCAGATAAATAATGAGGGCTTTTACAAAGTTGGCACCAAACAGAAATTATATTGCAGGTATTATTTCTCTTACCCACCTACTTAAATTTCAATTAAATGAATCATGATTATTCTTTTCTTTTAATACTAGAAATAATTATTTCAGTTACAAGTTTTCTTTAGGTACCTGTTTTCCCTACACGTATAGAATAGGTGATACCAATATATCCTGAAGTGTGGTAGGATAAACTAGTTCAGCCTAGGCTAAACTAGATTCTCCTACCGGGCTTAGGATGTACCAGTTTGGCCTAGTCTATACCGGTTTATCCTATCGTGTATCGGAAAAACTAGTTTGGCCTAGGCCAAACTAGTTTGGCCTAAAATCGGGTTTGGCCGGTAACATATACAAAATCAATGGTGTAAACACAGATGTAGTTCAGTATAAATTTCGGTAAGTATTCCAAATTTAAATCACATTCTCCCCCTAGAGGATGAATGAAATTCAGTACAATTTTCTTTCCCTGTTTTTAACAGATTAAAAATGACTATTGTTATGTTCGCTTTTTGTGGCATAGAATGTCACTTTTTTGAGCAAGCTTAAGCGGTACGAAAATGTACATTACCTTAACACCATATTAGGGTTTTCATTTCTCACGATGTTTTCCTCACAGCGAAAATTCTAGGTCATTCTAGGATTTAAACCCATGACATGATTATGTGTGTCATTCAAATCACTGAAAAACGTTTTGCGAATATCTGCATCGCAAAAAGTTTTGCTCTAACTAATCAACAAAGAAATTAAAACTAATTAATTCTTTCGATCTTAACTTTTGAAAGATTCGCTTGTCATTTATTAGTTTATAGGTCGTCTGTATCTATAAATAGATAATCATAAGTGAGTACATATTTTCATACTATCTTATCTAATAAAAACTACTTAATATGCCCCTTGAGCTGCTTGACTTGTGAATAGTGGTGAATTAATTGTAATTCGTGGGCAAGGCGCACGCCATTGGTCAATGAACACAAGCTGCATCGACGCCCGTGCAGTTGCAGAACATGTCTGATATAACCGCCTAACCTATATTATATTTAGCATTAACATCTGCCTATCAACCTACCATATTTTACTTTTGACTCTGTTAGGCTATTAGTTGAGAATTTTAGTCACTTTAATACACTTTGTCCCATTACATTTGTAGACTCAATGACAAAAATGTATAAATTACTAACTTAACTACTAGGCAATATTACCAACTTTACATAATATGCAATTTTAGGAACCTTTATGTAACTGTAGGACTGAAGGTCTAAATGATCATCTTTTCTTTTATAACCTTACCAATGTTTTTAAAAGCTTTGAGTATGTATGCAGGCTTTACAAGTTACGATTTTGCTAATAAATATTCGTCCACTGAAACGATAATGCAAAAGTTGGAATAGGTCAAATTGCGAAAGGAACATCATATATGTATTCATTTTTTCAGAATCATATAGTGGTTATGAGAACCAAACGTTACCTACTAAAAACTAAAGGGTAAGCAAGCAAATATTTGACAATACGATATGTGCAGTGGAGTGTTTCCGTAACCGATATTTCTCATTAAGGCAGTTGTTTGTCATTCGATAAAAAATCATTGTGCGATGGCCGGTGGGCAGGCAAGGGTTGCTGGCTATCTCCACCCCGGAGGGCTCCGAGGAACAGAGGTAAATAAGCAGATGTTCACGGCTTCAATTACATAATCAACAGTTATCGTATTCAAATGAGAGTGCATCGATTTCGACCGGAAAGTACCTAAATATTGACTCTACAATTGTTGATCTTTGTTGTGAAAAGTTTTTTTTATAATATTGTTAATTCACGTTTATTGGTAGCAAAATCATATAAATAATATCAATTACTAAAATATTACCAGGTTTATACTTAGAGGCATCATGTTCATAATATTATAATGTTTGGTCAATCTAAAGGCCAAAAGTCAACTTTCTGAATTTTGCATTGAAATTATGTCATCTCAAATATCACATCACAATTTATACAGTTGGAAGATCTAACAAAGACAACAGAATCCGAAGTTTGCAAAGTAGTGAAGATTTGGCCGAACTAATGAAACGTTTAAAAAAATACACAGTCAATAAGTAATAATATTGTTGGCCCATTCAGTATTGGCCAGATTCTTGGTAAGTTATTATTTACCCAAAGAAAATTTTAAATTCTAACTAGTGCCGTAACACTAATTAACCTGATGAAGCTTGGTCCATAAAGTGAATTTAACAACAATAACAGAAACCGAAAGTAGTAAAGAAAGCAAAAGACTGATTCATATTATTGTAAAGTCACTAGAGCAGCGGGTAACGACGATTGTTCCGGCTGATACAACTAGCCAGCAGTTCTTTTGGGCTTAGTATTACCCAAAATTCGATTACACGATAGTTTTCACTGTATACACATACATTGCTTCGTTAGTAGAGCTGTAATTCTCAATGTGAGGCATTTGTATGTCGATGAACGTTGAAATGGATTGCGCGTATCTAATGGTTGGTTATGATAATATGGGTGAAGATCACGATGCGCTATGTACTGACGTAACGGTGCATTAGTGACTGAGTCACAGGGAACTGACCTAGGGGCATGCAGCGGAGTGCATTGACGCCCGTTGCCAGCGCACTTATCACTGGCATGCCTCTTGAGAGATAATGCATAGAACATGCCCTTTCGGACTGATGAATAACACATGTGTTTTCCATGTCTGACACCCATCTATGAATTATATGTTTAGTTTAAAAAACGGATCATATCACAGTTGAGATAAGTGAAATATTAATTGTTACTTATATTATGCTAACTTCCTAAATGTTTCCCGAAAGAAAACTTTATATAACCGCACATCTCAGTTTGCGATCTGAGTTCTAAATATTTCTTATCAAGTAGTTGCGTAAATACGCTTTTTGATTAATTTTACTGTTTCAGAAAAAATATTTTTATGTTATCAATGATTTCGCTCTGTTTTCTGACTCGCGTTATGTAGTGTAAGAAAAGAACGCTACCTAATAATAGATACCTGTTGTTCTACTAAATTATATGTCATAGGCTAAATTAGTGAAGAAATTAAAGTCTACCAGAGACATACCCCAATCCTAGGTATCTGATGGTGCCAAAATATGAAGGATCTTACTATCAAGCTATATCTAAAATGATTAAATATTTTAGACCCTAATGAATCAATAATCTAGCAGAGATAAGCTGATCCTTTATTCGTACTTGAACACATTCAATATTAGTAACGGTGGAATTTTTATTATCTTAAAGAAATATTAATCGTGAAATCGTCAACTTGACCGTAATTCGTGTGATCTAACCAAGGTCCCGGACGAGTGATAAGACGGTTGTGTTTCACAATAGCAGAATTATTTGCGGCGGAGGGCCACCCGTCGCCTTGAGATGCGCGCCACAAACAACTGTAGCAAACGAGGTCCGCTGAAATATACTAATACAATCACACGCTCAAGTGCTACGGCGCGGACGACTAGAGATCGGAATCGTTACTAAGCTACGAACCGTAGCTCGTCTTTGCGAAATATTAAGATAATTTGGGTATGCGTTGCAATTTTTTTAATTTAATAAATAATTTCGTGTATTAATGTTCTACGTAGGTAGGTACTCGTACTAGCTACTTGCAGTTTGTTTAGGCAACATTATCATTTGATCTTTTATAGCAGAATATTATTCTTTTCCTGGCTTACATTATCAGATATTCCTGAAAAGTGCGCATTTATACCGATTGTCGGCAAAAATTTGTATACGTGACACATAGACGTCGCAAAGGGCTTTCATCGGCGAGTGTACTCGGTGCGCACACGCCGCGTGTAGGTATGTGTAAGTGGGTCAATGGCAGCGCGTGACGCTGACGCGGCCCTTTGCGAGCTGCGCAGGGCTCGCCTTGAACCGCCCAACGAATGCCGCCAGCTTGACTGTATTAATTTGCGCTCGTTTTCTGCTAAAAATAAAAACAAATTTATAGATTTGACGCGCGTTCGGACCTACTAGCAAGGTTTACATCAAGGAGAAATGGAACCTGTACACTGGATAATGAGTGAAAAAATTGCATTGAAATGAAAACATGTGAAACATTATTTTGGGGCCAACGGGACACTTGGCGTGGTTGGTTGGCAGGTCGTGTATTCGATTCCCACCCAGGATATGCATATTTGTGCATGAACATGTCTGCATGTCCTGAGTCTGGGTGTAATTATGTATATTAAGTATGTATTTACAAACAAAAACTAGTAAGATGTAGTTTGTCAGGCTTCCAAAGAACGAGCTCTGCTTAGTTTACGTGAAAGCGTAACAAATAAACAAAGTCACATTCGCATTTTAAATATTAGTAAAATGAATTACATCTGTGAAACTATGCTTGGTAAAAATATGATTAGTAGTATATGAACAAATTCATCTATTGCTGCTAGGAATAAAAATAATGAGTAATTAATTTGTATACAAGTAGTAACTAATCCCATTCCATCAAAAAGGCCAGTGCATTTCGTAACGCGTTTTTTAAAATTAAATCGTAATCATCTAATTGCCTGGTTGAACATACAAGCACATAAACGTGACGCAAATGCCCCGTATCCTTATATTTGCGTGATTTAGTCTGAAACGGTATATACCTAATTCATGATTTCAATATATAATATATTATTGACCCTGAAAAAGCAGTTGGAGATATTTTTTGCAGACATGTTTTTTATTTCGTTTGACAACCGCACGTCTAACTTAATATTAATTCGCAAGAACATTTGAATACATGTAATAAAATATTCACACAACGTCGAGGTGCGTTTACACTGACGAACATTTTCCTCAATCTAACGACTTTGAAACCAGGAAATTATATTTATACAGCTGATAGTCACGACCAGAGGAACGTCCAAATTGAAGGCCCATTGAAAGAATAGATACGTTTATTGAACAATAATTTAATTATAGAGCCCTTTACATGTGTGTATTGCTGTACCAACCGGTAGTGTAAAACAAGCACGCGCAAAGACGATTTGCATAAGGGCCGTTGTCAATGCTACCACTCGTGGGCAATGGACAGAAGGTCTTTGCGACCTTCCACTACTATCGATGAGGCCCTTTGATTCGCCATGAGGCCATACAAAGCTGCGATCAATTAGTGTAGAATCAGCCGTATTATTCTTCATAGAATGAATGCAAATAACTTTACATACAAGAACCTATTGAATAAATTTTGCAATTGAAATTATGCCGGAACATGAGAATAACAAAATATTTTTTATTTTACCTCCAAATATACCTTAACTCATAAAGAAATCCCGCAGCTCTTCGAATCAAAGCTCAGAATAATAAGAAATATGTCAATACCTACAAAGAACGCAAACTCATAATGCACACAGCACAATACAAGTACAATACCAGTCGGTGGATTGATTCTCGTAGACACAATGAGTGTTTAGATAAAACAACATGAAATCATATCTATTATGTTATTCCCTCGAAATCAATGGCGTTCCATATTATTCGCGAGCACAAGGTTGCATTACGCAAGCCTTACACGTGTCGCGGCGCTGGATGACGGCGCGGCGGGCGCGGAGCGGAGCGGAGCGCGGGCGCACGACGACCTCTTCTAAACACTTCCGATTCGCATGCACAACAACAACTTATGAATATTTTTAATAGTGAAGGTTACGTACACACGGAAACAAATCTTTTATGCAGCTTAGTTGCTACCTTGTTGATTAATTACATAAAAGAAATATAAAGCCTTAATTACAAAATTATTATGTATCTCCGTGAAGCATTTGAATTCGAAATCAATGAAAGCCTTGGTTTAATGTATTTTCTACACTTGGTAGCAAGTTTACTTTGAATCTAATTATTGATACTTGAGGTCACGTAGATGTTGATAGGATAAATATTTATATTTCTCCAGGTTAAACATATGTACACAGTGACATACGATACAATCCTGAAATGTTAATAATGATTTTCAATCACGAAGTGTAGTTATTTACACGAGCATGCAGATCAAACATAATATTTGAATACAGAATTACTAACATTTAAAATTATAACACAACTACATTGATAAAACCGACACGTCTATCATACTCAGGCTCAGGTATTCACGGTTACATATAGGTAAAATCTTATCGTGCTGGGTCTAAATTCGTGCACATGCAAATTTTCCGCTGACCTGATTATATTTCGACTCGCCGAGACATCAGCGCCTCATTGCTCGGTGCGCACCATACGTAGCGGCCGCTCGTAGCACTTCGTAGCAAAATATTACAACCTGTATTTATTAAACCCCAGTAAAAGTGGAAGATAAAAATATAGTATCTACGAATAATTGATTCAAAACTATTTTTAAGCGATTTATTTAGTACTTATTGCAATTTACGGTAGTCTTCAATAGCAATTGAGTACAAGGTTAACTGACCAAAGATCATTGGCTGAAGGAGCCGCGTAGACCTGTATTGTGTGATTTGTGTGTGACCTTAAACACATGATACAGGTAAATTTTACTAACGACATTCAAAGTAATGATAGTATTTCGAGGGATAAGAGCCGAATATTCTAGAACTTTACATCGCGAACCAGTCATAAGACCTTGTCTTAATTAAAGAGACGCATAAATAAGTATATTTCAGTACAAACAAGAAGATATATTTGTAATCTAGGCGAAGGTCTTTAATTCCATATTCGTAATTCCAACTGTGCCCTGCTCAATGACAGTTGCATATTTTGTCAGGGAATTCGTAGAATTTCAATAAAATTAGACGTCTGTTGGCTTTTGACCACATCTATCTTAACGGGATCTATTTTGATGGCATCTGCACGTTGGTCTAGTTTGGAGAAATGATGTAGGTTTATGTTAAGTACACATTTTGTTATGCACATTTTAATTATAGTATCGGCTCATCTAAATGTACAGGCACGCACAGGCAAAATTTATATTATTTTTGTTAAACAAAATCCTTCACAATTACAATTGAGGAAAACTCAAAGCAAACAGCTATTTATCATTATATTAATCAGCATTGTCGGTCGACTGCCACTACTGTTGAAGCCCTTCACCAATACTAATGGCCGGTTTAAATCTACGTTGTGGTTAGCGCACACACATAGATAAAAGTAGCGCAGAATCGAAACAAACAAGGTGTGGATGTGTGTGTAGAGTTATTGGTGTAAGTACATAGCACACAGACGTGGCGACGACTTTGTTTTGCCGTTGAGATTCGCGCGTGCAGTTGCGCAAGCGCACGGTGGAGGCCATTGACTCGATGGACGTATGCCCGCGGCCCGCGGCCTGCGCCCGCCATATTGAGGCGAGCGCGCGCGGGCGAAGGCGCGGGCGCGGTAATGGAGCGCGAATCTAGCGGCTTCTGTTCCGCGCGCTTTCGTAATCGCGTGTTTAAGCCGTGCCATGTCGCGTCGCCTTCGGTCGTCACCATTTACGACCAACGAACACCCGATAAACATGTCGCCAGAATTAACGAACATTTCTACTTTCTCAATACATAGCTTGAATAATCTGAATGTAAAACATGCAAAGTTTCCTCGGCATCGTAAAATAAAATGTATAAGCCCGTCTTTTCCATCAAAATATTTTGACACGACGAGTATGCACTAGAAAGTTGTAGGTAGAATTACTCCACATCACCTGAAGCTGGTTTTACTTGGGTAACCTGACATAAGTAACCTAGATAACATTATATTAGGTACCACTACATGAATACTAAGCTATATAGTAACTGTCGCTAATTTTACTAATGTTGTGCACATATTCTCTAGATATATCTTTAACCTAAGGAAATACAGTCCTCTCTTAAACAATCAATGCAATAAATAATAGCGATCGCTAATTATGATATTTATTATATCTTATTAATCAAACTCATCAAAATCTGTAAAGGTAGAGGCTCAGAGTATATAAATACTACGTACAAGTAGAGGTAAGTCTGATTTATCAAATCTATAAAAAATTCAGCATGGTCAAGATACTAGAACTTCTATACCTACATTCATCTGTATAGAATAATAGGTAGGTATACAGAATATTGATCTAACGATTCAAAAAGTACAATTTTTAAGATCTATCATGCGTCTTGGTTTATATAAAGACAATATCATTCACTTTCCTTCACAAAAAAACGCGAAAACTACCAAACCATCCAAATTTCTTCCGCCGCTTACAACCAACCCAACGCGCAATTTAATAATTTATGTCGCATCGATTAAGCCGCTTTTAAAAGCAATTTGTTGTTTGACACTGGACTATCAACGATGGGCCACCGAACGAAGGAAAATTTTGGTGAAAATCGATGGCATTCTTATTGATTACGAGTATACAAGAAACATAAGTTGTTAGGCGTAAAGAAGAACTTATTTTACCCGTTGTATGTTGCGCAACGATTTTCGCGAACAGATAATGGAATAGGTATCTCTATATACCTACAGCATGCCCCTCCGTCCTCCGTCCTCGCAGAATCCGGTCTCCGACAGCACTCGTCTCTTTCCCTCCCGCGTCGATTACATATCTCGAATTTGCTTCCACGCTATGACATAGATACCAGCCCAATTGCGAAACAGCGCGGATTATATAGCAGGTGGATTGTGCCGTAAACGAGTTTAAATAACTGCTTTCACATGCCTCTTTATACATAAGCATTCATAAGCATAAATATACCATTTAGCTTTATGCCGATACATGCGAATTTAACAGTTAGGCAGAATTGGTTGACAACGTATTTTAGACAATAATATGTTGGTAGCAGTAGGCGACTTACATTGACAAGATAACCATCTACTTTACTTTTGTAATTGGTGTTCTTACTTGGCTATGATAAAAAGTTACTAAGTAATGGCTATATCGAAGTGCTATCCAGCAACATGGATTACAATTCATTCAATTTGCATAAGGTGATTCCGAGCAAATTGCAAATAAACCGTCCGGAGGCGGAGTCCGCGGTGTCCAATACAAGGGTATATATAACGCATGCGCCGTACCGTAATCATCGGGTATAACAGATTGTAGTTGTGGCAGCAGCGATGCGTGAGTGTGATTCCCATTTTATTGGAGCGAGCGGCGACACGCCAGCGATAGGTGCCGATAAGATAAGAATAATCGATATTTTCGCGCGATTCGCCGTCCGGCCGCACGAAAGGTCACTCACGTTGCGAAATAATGTATGGATTGTTGTTGGTAAAACACGAAACACAATAGCACGAATGTTGATCTTGATAATTTATAATTTATTTACCCGATAAAATTAAAGCTAATTATATTTGCATATACGAACAAAAATAATAATTGGCTCTTAATTCTTTTTCTTCACCTTAATTTCTCCACATTTTCAGCGGTGTGTGGTTATAGTACATATACGTATTTTGCAATAAATGTCAATTTACGTGTGCGAGTGTGATGAAAAAATTATTATTATGGCACTATAGGTTGGTTTGAAATGTAGTTTTCATATATAAACTGATATCAATAATTTTGTTGAGATAATCCGTATTCAGTAACCTGAGTTTTCTACTGTGACTAGCGTGCTACAAAATACAATTCTAAAATATAAAATTAATATTATAGTACCTTTGCCAATTAGTAATCTAAACTTCCCAAATTATGAGCAGGGTAGACGATGCCAATGCGAAACAAATTTCAAAATTATAAATAGGATGCCGTTGGGTACCCTTTAGGTATGAACCCCTAAAAAGCCTTTCCATTATTAAAAAAAAACCTTCTCCTTGATCTAGGTTCACATAATTGTGGTCAGTAAAAAAGAAATCAATATATAAAACAAGTACAATACTACCTGTATTGTACTTGTTTTATATATTGACATGCATCATTGGTGCTGATTCGTTCCATTTTAGTGCAATTTCCATGAACCAGCCAATACAGGTAATGCAAACCGTTTTACTTGTCTGCGTCGATGACATTGACATGTTCGCTAAATTATAAATCAGATAATAGCTCAAACTACGAATAGCGTGTACGGGCTTTGTGCACTGCCACTGTAAGTATACAATTTATATAGGTTTGCATTGGTAATTTAATGTTATAGACTCTATCATAATTAATTTAAGATATATATAATAAATACTGGCGCGATCCAGAACTAATGATTTTCGGGACATTACCTGAATTCACATGTGTATGTATGCTCGGAATATCTTGGACAGAATCCGTACTTATAAAATCATATACCACAGGATCTCTATAATAGTGTTCTATATAATAATATAATCCTCCGTAGAGAAGGCTTGCATCCCAATTTTCTTGATGATGTTTTTTAAAGAGTGGTGTAGTTGAGGGCCAGATAGATCATGCGATGGATTTACAACTATAAGAAGAGGGCAGCAGTTCGAGAAGAATGGTGACGAAAAAAGGTTTTGATGTAAAGAGAGTCACAAATCAATAGTCATGACACCACAACTACTCTATCAAGAGTGAGACTTAAACGAATATATTAGGAGTGTTGAGTTGAGATTTGAGGTGGCATCAATAAAGATTTTCCAACTTCCCCAGTCATCAGCTAAGCAGCGTTTTCGATTCTTCCGTTTCTTCCGGCCAGATCTTCGTCTGTGGCCGGCCTTAAACGTGAAAGTTTTAGTAAAATAAAAGTGGCTCATTAATTCTTTGAATTCAAATATGAAATTAATTCAATTAAGAAGATAACACATAGATATTCATGAGTTAGAATTAAAATAATTCTTTACATTTTTCGAAAGAATTTTGCATATAGGTAGGTACTATGACTAAGTAATTACCTACTGTTTTTACAGCTCACAAAAATAATTGGCAAAAGACAAATTTTAATCGTCAAATGCATTGAATGCGTCTTGCGTAACTTTATAGCAGGGAGTTTTTTTTCTAGCCGGTATTAGACCATTCAATCTGTATATGTGTTTACCAAATACTTTATAATTATTAAATACAGGTCGTTGTTTTGGTCAGTGACGAGAGACTCAGGGTCGATAATACAAATGATACTGGTGCTAAAAAAAAATTAAAAAATATACTTTATTTTTTTTAAATAATAAAAAAAAAAAAAAAAAAATTGAAAATCATGTAATAAGCTAAAGTGTAGACATAATACTCAACGGGAGTACGAGGGAGTAAAGGGGTGGGGCGATGGCGGCTTGCGCCTAGCTCTAGTCTGTGCATGTGCCTAGTAACCATACTTTGCGGTAATTTTATTTGAAATTGATTAAGGTATTTCTCAACATATTTACAGTATTTAATGGAATTAAGTCCATTTTTGGGGAATATATATTTTGTACTACCGCTCCTGGGTCGCTTGTCGCCGACCAAAACAACACCCTGTATAAGGCAAGTATACATATGTTACCTCAACTCATACACATGAGTAGCTCATCTGTCCAATAGTCAATTAGTGATTGATGATCATAAGTCATTTAAGTTAGGATTAGCGATATTTTTTATTAAGTTTGAAACGGATAATTGAGTGATTTATGGACTCGTAACCATTACGTTTGACACGGCTTGTTTCCGATGTGATGAAAGAATCTCGGGTTCCGTACATATGCTACGCTTTCGCTTACATTCTATTAACTAAAATAATATTAAGGACATTAGTAAAAAATCGCATTTTCTTTACGACGATAGCTGAATGACCGACCGATAGTCGATAATATTATCTCCTGTCTCACAAATGTTTCAGTTGCGAACTCAAGATGTATTTTATGTATGTTTTAGTTTGATAAAAATATTTATTTGAGAAATCTATGGGTACCAAGTAAAATTTCATATAATGCTTGTTTCCATTGTTCGCTACAAAACTTTGAATTTACAGTAATTTCAAACAGTAAAATATTGTATTTTCGAAATAATTCTCGTGATTTTGAGTCCTTTGTGGTATTTTCTTTGCATAAACCAATTTACATAAAATTCATGAACTTGCCAGATTTTATAGCCTGGTTACATTGAATGATGAGCATTTTATTAAATCGTAGCATTTACTAACAAAGATACAGGTGAAGGAAATTAACAAGCAATATTATCGAACTAAAATATGTGATTCTAGTGTGCATTGAATAGAATCAATGGAAACACTCCTTTCACATAATAAGTAATTTAAATAGTATTAAGATGTTGATCATCAAACACTTGGCTAGACCCGACCTACCAGAAGGTAATATTGGAACCAAAATAGAATCAACATTACTTTTAACGATGTTTATATAATACTCTCATATAAATAAGTAATTTCTCGTTTCGTGCCGTATGGCTGTTTTTTCAGATACAATGATCGAACGTGCCGAGCATATAAAAACACCATAAAGTAGTATTAAAACCAAAATTACTTTACCTTTAATTTAAACATATAAACGCTTTTGTCGCACATGTGTTCTCGATAAAAGACTTGCTATGATTTATTCTAGTGACGGCATTAAAATAAGTATTGTTGCTTTTAAATTATTTTTAACAGTGCTGCTGAAGGGTAGGTGTCAAAACTCATAAAGAGCTCAGTCAAGTGTCGAATGCCGTTACAAAGGTCTTCGGTTTAAATCCTACTAAGCTCGAACATCCGATCAGGGGGTTTTCTTCACGACCTTATCGTAAAGAAAACAGCAGGGTAGGATACTTGAGGTACCTAATCGTACCTACCTGACTTACTGGCAACCTCTCCTCAATTCGAAAATCCAAGCATCTACCGTAACACAAAAACTTAAAACTCCTTTATTCAGGCTTACGAAAACGTTACAATTGACTCTACAGAGAGCCAGTTCCCTTCGAGGTAGTTTTTGTGTATAAACGTTCTGCTACTAATCACTATCCACATTGAGATTCTGGATAAACGTAATCTTTACTGCACTGACAAAAAAAATACAGAATTCTAAATTGTAAACAAAAGATAACTTGATGAATTATCAGTTCAATTGATATTATGAGTATTTTCTCTACTCTCTCTTAAAATATACCCGTCCTTTTTTCCAGTTTATATTGGGTTGATCTGTCTCAGTGGCCTGGATGGACAGTATTTACTTTTTAACCTTATTTGAAAAGGAGGCGAGTCACAGACGAGTTGGCGGGAAATCTTGCTATTCTAACTTCCAACTTCCAATATAAGCGCGGAGCGAGTTTTTATCGCGTTTTTTCACTGTCTCTGAACACAAGCAGGTTGACACAGAGCCGAACTCTGCGCCCTTTTAGAAATGATGTGGTGTCTTATCATTCAGATACTCTTTTCCTATAGGTATAATAGACAGAGGAATTTACAAATATACTAAATTTAAGAGATAAGTTACACAGTTAACAGTTTCATCTCCGCTCCGCTGTTTCTTTGTATGACATATTATATACCTTTTTCAGTGCATTAACATAATATTTGACTCCTAAAATATTGTCCCTAACGTTAATTAAACCGTATTATAATTTAAGGTACCTATATCGCGATCACGAATCCGCCCCGCGGTTCTGTTGAGTTATTTAATAGTGTTTTTTGTGCGGTGGCAAGCGATTGCGCTCTGCCACCCTCGGGCTTCGCGCAAAAAACCCTCTGGTTCACAAATACTCAGAATGTTGTTTTGTAGGAGTGCGGGGCGCGGGGGCGGAGGCCGAGGGGCACGCGGAGATCGCTATCGCACGCACCCAATGCACGCACTATCCTAAAGCTAGCCACTTAATTGTTATATATGCCGCGAAGCCTAAATAAAAATTAGCCTTTCATTATTTTTTTTCGACAATATACCTATTTGTTTTCATAGAGCTTAACCTTCTTCAGCTTCATTAGCAGATGAAATTATGTAAGCCAATCATACATCCCAAAAATTATTGTGTCAAGTGACGGAAAAATCTGTAATTACTGCGTGGAAAAACACGACGCGAACGTAATTAAGTCCATTTTGTCTTATGTAAAAAAAATATAAATCAGTTAGCGCTAGAGGGTAAAAAATTATTAATAACTAGGTAGGTACTATCATAGAATCACATTTCACAGACAACATACGAGAGACGACAGGTGGCTAACGCAACAACCTGTTTCTTCTGACAGTAAAATGACAGCAAAAACTCTCACTAACCCTTTGGATGAAGCATACGGATTAACAATAAAGGCTAGTTTATATTATGAACCCGGAGGTTTAAAAAATTAACACAGGATCAGAAATTGAGAGAAATTAAAATCGGACACTTTTAAAAGGTAACTAATAACTTTTGTGGCTCTGTCCCACCGGATGTCAGAAACTATCCCCGCGGAAGTATCACCCCTACAAGCAAACCTTTGCGACCATGGTGGAACCCCTATCAAACATGTTGCGGTATTGAATAAGGCAACTACATAAGTCATAAAATAAAATTTAAAAAAAGCAATTATTGACTCATCAAAATCTACGTACATGATTGCTGCATGTAATAAATTATATTAATATTCCGCAATAAGCCAAAGTTATCTAACTTTGACCTCTAGCTAGAGCCAATTAAAAAGTTCACCATTATTTCGACACTTCAAAATATTTTCATACTTCGTGATTCAGGAGAAATTCTTAGATTAAAAGTTGAATGATTGCTCGAATATTTTGGTGTTTGAGTTTTTCATGCTACGAAGGTAACTGCACAAAAATGCGTATTAGTTGCGTGTGCGTCAGGCAACGGGGGAAGCTCATTAAAGTAAAAAGCCGAGTGCAAACGACGACTAATGGCGAATTACACGAAGGGGAGCGATAGCCGACCGACCATATTTTTGACTGTGTGTGACCGACCGGTGGCAAAGGCAAAGCTTTTTCGACATAAACATGACATTGAGTTCTTTTCAGAATTTGCTTCTAAGATTTTTCTACTACTTTAAGGCTATTTTACCTTAGCCAATATAAACTAAATTTTCAGTGAACTCCTGGATGAACTAATAGACAGAATCCAATAATGTTCATAATTATGCATAATTAATTCATCTTTGCATTTTATCTATACATTCGATAATAAGTACACTGAAACTGTACTGAAATAAAATTCGTATGTCCATGTCTGGACAGTCCAGGTACCTAAGCTTATTTGTGCATAGCCTGATGCAATCTTACCTGATAGGTATTTTGTATAAAATAGGTTAGGGTAGGAAGTAATAATTATAAATGTGTCCTACGGAGTTTCCCAATCAGTAGCATTACTAGGTATAGTGCAAAGAAATTCAAGCAAAATAACTACACCAACAATCAGGGTGCAGCGAAGTCAGGAGTGCCGACGAGTCCGGGGCTGAGACGCGCCTGGAGGCGGGGGCGGAGGGCTATCAGCATTTCGGCGCGTCCGCGTCTCCCCCCCCCTACACTCCCCGCACCCGCACCGCGCCGAATTTGCCCTGCACCTCACTACCCGCGACGCTCCCCTCCAAACGCAAGCTAACCTTGAATATAGTTTTTACTGGCTCGAGGGTATTCACCCCGAACCCGAATTCCGGAGCCCGGTGCACACTACCTCTTACTTCGTGTACGGTGAAACTTCTCACAGAAACGAGGCCTTTTCCTACCATAATCACCTAGTGTGGTATCTGTTGCATGCAGCGAGTTTTACGCGGACGGCGACAGGCAAAGGATATTTGACTATGTAGTTTTTTAGGCAAGTCGTGAGCTCGCTGGTCGCTGTCGGGATTTGTTTGTGAATTGTTTGTAGTAGGGACCTTCGTCTCAGGAATTTTGATGCGAGAAATATAGCTGATTTTATAATGATGATGATTCAGATAATATATATTTGTAATATAACTTACTAATGAATCGTAGCAAACAAGAATCGACCCTCTCAGTATATTACCGATTTAGGACTTACTTACTTTAACTATATAGGTATGGCAATAAATAAATTTAATTGCATTTGACTATAAGAGGTATAGGTAGAGTAACAAAGAGATAACCTAAAATAAGATTAAATCTAAACGAAAAATAAAATAAAAATATCAAAGCAAAACTAACTTGAGGCCTATTCCCTAAGACCTACGAATTACCTACCATCCAAAAGCATTTCTCAAATATGTATGATATTTACATTAATTGAGTATAAAATCAATCAAAATCAATCTTACATTGATAATAGGTACCTACTACAATACTAAGGTAAAAATTCCACCCGTAACGAAAGAAATAAGAAAACAGGAGGTCACTATTTACCTGCAATAGCTGCAAGTCGTGCGCGGGCGATAGGAAAATAAATAAAAAAAGACGATCGCCTTTACATAAGCGAGCGAAGCAAGGGTAGAGCAGCGGCAAAAAAGGTAAAAAAACAATGCGTATTTCGTTCTCCGCCTACGCGAAGCTGCGAGCCGGCTCTCCGCCCTCGATCGACGTTGCCTTCTTTGATACATTTAAAATCTGATAGGTCAGGAAAAGGTAGGTACCTCTACTAAATAATTACCTAATATTAATGATGTTTTGGTTTCAGGTTTCGGATTATAGCACAACAAAAACAAATTACTATTTTGGTTCGAAATTTAAATTATTTCGTTGTATTTTTTTAACTAATACATATTACGTATAACTCAATGCCTTTTCTATAAACCTGATGTTCTAGAATTAAGGCAGAATTTTGATTTATTTACAAAATATTTGCAGAAAGATTCTGAGATGTCTAATAGAACACAATTATTTTGATTCGTAGGCATTCAAAATCCATTAATGAGTAGATGCAAATAATTTGCAAATGTGTATTGATTCCTAAAACCGTAGTGGTAGGCTTTTAAATATTCTGTGCGGTACTCAGTAGAGTTCTACAGCTGCTACGAATTTTAAAACTAGACTTCCCGAAACAAAGAATAATGTTTTCGGGTTGATGTATGTTTCTCTGGGAGTTTCGTCATTCTCCGTACTCGCTAAACCCAGCCCCAACCGATTTCCAATTTTACTGCAATTTTGTACATTTCCTGAAAAAAAAAGTTGTTCAGGGGCTCAAGTCTGCTATTTCAATTGTGTTCCAATTGAAAGCGAATTGAAAAAATGAAAAGCGGTCTAAATGCAAAGACTTTGTAGAGTCCAGATCCCCAGAGTTCTATCGCAAAGGCATAATTTAGTATTCCCTTAGATGGCAAAAATGTATATATAATGAGGTTTAATACTGCAATATAAAAATAATATATATTTCTTCTTCGAGAAAAGTTGTTAGACATTTTTCAATAAAGAATGGCCTATTTTACTGCCCTATTCATGCTATATCGTTGTAATGTTTTTGTTTCACGGTAAGTCACTTATGACCTAACTTTACATCAAACAGCATATCCGTTCAGTAACGGCAGAGTGATTGACTAACAAATAGCGGTAGGTACTTTCGCATTAATAATATTAGTAGGAAGGATCATACCATACATGACTTATATGATGCGGGCTATCTCTCTTTTACTTTCAATAGCTTTTCAAATATTCAACTAGGCGATGCGAATCGAGAATACGGGAAATTAATTCACTATTGATGATGATAAGAAGTGTTTAATTACATGCTTCAAAAATGAAGTAAAAACAGCTGAAATTGTTAATTTATTTACGGTTATAAAGCTGAAACATAAACATAGAGTCGTGACATAGGTATATAACATGAATCAAACTGCAAACAGAATGCTCATTCACGTTTTTTCACGAAAACATCGGATAGACGATAGTCATGACTCGTCAATTAACGCAACACGGCAACCCCTGCACAATGCACATTTTGATTGGTGGGCAGCTGTCCGTGGCGGCAAAAAACTGCTTTCTAAATTACTGCTATCAACCGCGCGTATATCTAGTGCACACCCGCCTTACGAGATCATAATCGGAGCTCGAAGACCATGCTTCCGCATAATATATATGTGGGGCGCAAAGTCGTCCACAATCAACGTTTCTGTACCGTTTTTACCTTGTTTTAGTAAAATATTTTATGGCTCATTTGGTAATTTTTTTTTTTAATAATAATAATAATAAATGTTTATTGCCACAACAGATTTACAATTTATAAAACAATAACATAGAGAGATACAGGAGAGTAAGTTGTCACAAGTTACTGGCAAGGCCCAAACTAAGCATGAGAACATGCTTGTATCTTGGGACTTAGAGTGCGATATTTATAATTGAATAATAATTATAATTGAATAATAGGTATAATTTGGTAAATAATTGTTGATAACAACAGTTCAAAGGAAAAGTAAACCTAGACAAAATCTATATTAGACCTTGCCAGTCCAACACTCGATATACGTGCACTGAATCTGGGTGCAGAATTACAGTATTTTGTTTCATTTTTAGTAGGGCCACCTTTATTAAAGCATTTAGGTACCTACGTGAATATAAATAGTTAAAAAAAATAAACAATAGATACTGTACAGAAAAATAAACAAAGCTGATCTACTACTCTAGTAGACCGAAGTATCCGAACTACTCAGCATTCACACTAAACTAAATAATTACCTACCTACAGTAGGTACTGTAGACACTAAACGCACAACTTAGGTAGGTACCTAAGTTGTGCGTTTAGTGTAGTATGACGTTGTGCAGTAGGTATCTTACATGATAGTGTGATATCAACTAACTACAATTTTGTTGTAGATAAAAGCTGCGAGTGAGTCGTGCGGCGGCGTTGCAGCCAAGCTCGAGATAAGGAGCTGTTTACACTGCTTGAGTCAATGTCCTCCTCCTGCGCGCGAACAAAGAAAACCTTGGAGTAGACTTTTCCGCATTTGTACTGCTAACTTCTTGGGGATCAATCGATATACTGATATTATAAAGCTGAAGTATTTGTATTTGAAGGAGATACATGTCATATAGAATAAAAAAAATCTTGGTGACATCGCCCGTTTATTGAGGAAAGTTTTGTAGGCTACTAGCTGCGTAATACCCAGCATTCCTAGCAAGGCCTTTTATGTTTTCATCATGGGCGCCCTTAAAGAACGTGAAGTGTCACTTCGGGTCACATTAGAGGAGGTCAACATGATTTTCAAGAAGAGTTGGGGGCCAAAATCAGCTAATTATGCGTCAGGTGTTTGTGGATGCCCTCATAATAGTTCTTCAATTAGAGTATATTGTCGCCTAATTATGTTTGTCCCCTTTTTAAATAGGTAGAGCTATCCCTACAGGCGCAAGAATAATAAAACAATGAATTTTGTATAGCTGAGGCTAGTATGTTTTTTTATTGTTTTTCAGAAGATTTACAGCTTTTTGACAGTAATAATAACAGTAACAGATAACAATATCCCACCAAAAACATTATTATGTAAAATGTTGCCGCCAAGACATATAGCTCGTACTGTCAAAAAGTTATCAAATCTCATGTAGAGCCAAGCTTATAACTCTACATGCACTTACTCTACAAGCCCTAACTTCACAAACTCTACACCCCGTAGTCAAAATATGTGGCTTGGCCGTTTCGCTACCGTCACATGGGAGTAAAGTGAAAAATGTATTCACTGTTCATTACTTTTATGTTATTCAATAGTTCTTGTAGTATTGAAACGGCCAAGCCACATATTTTGACCAGAGCCACCCTGACTCGACACTATACCGACGAACTACCAGATATCAGCCAGGACGAAATTGTGTTGGCTCTAAAACAGCTTAAAAATGGAAAAGCCCCGGGTGAAGACGGAGTTACTTCAGAACTTCTGAAGGCAGGAGGAATTCCTGTACTGAAGGAACTACAGAGCCTCTTTAACTCGGTCATTAACTGCGGGAGAACTCCGAAGGCGTGGAACGGGAGTATTGTGGTTCTGTTTTTTAAGAAGGGAGATAAAACCCTTCTTAAAAACTATAGGCCTATCTCACTCCTGAGCCACGTCTACAAGCTGTTTTCTAGAGTCATCACAAACCGTCTTGCCAGAAGACTCGACGAGTTTCAGCCACCGGAGCAGGCCGGGTTTCGAGGAGGATTTGGTACTATAGACCACATCCACACAGTGAGGCAGATTATACAGAAGTCAGAGGAGTATAATCGGCCCCTGTGTCTAGCTTTTGTGGACTATGAGAAGGCCTTTGACTCCGTCGAAACCTGGGCTGTTTTGGAATCCTTGCAGCGATGCCAAGTAGACTATCGTTATATCGAAGTGCTGAGATGTCTCTATGATGCCGCAACCATGAGTGTCCAAGTACAGGACCAGCAGTCTAAACCCATCCAACTACGCAGAGGAGTGAGACAGGGGGATGTCATATCCCCGAAATTGTTCACAAACGTATTGGAGGATATGTTTAAGACGCTGGACTGGAAAAGGATGGGCATAAACATAAACGGCGAATACATCTCACACTTACGATTTGCAGATGACATAGTCTTGATGGCGGAGTCGCTGCAGGAGCTACAACAGATGCTGGACGGCCTAGCATCAGCCTCGCGACGTATTGGTCTCGGCATGAACTTGGGTAAAACCAAAGTCATGATCAATGTTCACATAGATCCGGGACCAATCGTCGTAAATGGCCACCATCTCGAAGTTGTTCAGGAATATACCTACCTTGGGCAGATTCTGCAATTAGGTAGAAACAACTTTGAGAGGGAAGCCAAGAGAAGGATCCAGCTGGGCTGGGCAGCGTTTGGGAAACTTCGTAGGGTCTTCGCGTCACCCATACCGCAGAGTTTGAAAACGAAGGTTTTCAACCAGTGCGTCCTACCCGTTATGACATACGGAGCCGAAACGTGGACACTCACGGTACGGCTAGTGCACCAGTTTAAGGTCGCTCAGCGAGCTATGGAACGAGCTATGCTCGGAGTTTCTCTGAAGGATAAGATCCGTAACGAGGTTATCCGACAGAGAACCAAGGTCATCGACATAGCTCATAGAATTAGCAAGCTGAAGTGGCAGTGGGCTGGTCACATATGCCGAAGAACCGATAACCGGTGGGGAAAACGTGTTCTTGAGTGGAGACCGCGCCTCGGCAAACGTAGTGTAGGGCGCCCTCCAGCGAGATGGAGTGACGATCTGCGAAAGGCTGCTGGTAGGAAGTGGATGCGTCGAGCCGAAGATAGGGTGAAATGGCGCGCATTGGGTGAGGCCTATGTCCAGCAGTGGACTGCTGTAGGCTGATGATATAGGTAGCAAACAAGCATACGGCCCGCCTGATGGTAAGCGGTTACCGCAGCCTATGGACGCTTGCATCACCAGGGGTGTTACTCGCGCGTTGCCGACCCTGCAGAAATCTCTTCACACCCTTTTTGAAGAACCCCATGCTGCTCTACTCTCAACCACTGAAAAAACAAGCAAAGTTTTGGCAGGTTATGTACTTATGAGATCCAGACTAGAATCTTATTGCAGAACCATACATGGCTATAAAGAATCATATTGCAGAACCGAGCTGATTGATACGAACGACATCAATTTGAGAGTAGGTAGGTACTTATCCAAATAATTAACAGTTTATTAGCTATTCCATCGTAGAGTTTGGTCTATATTCCCGCGCCCCTAGCGGCTGGCTCGTAAATAAATTGAGCCTGCATTAGTGGCAATTGTTCGCTATTGCTGCGCCGCCCGCGCCGCCCCGCTCGCGTCATGTCATGCCGCACATCGCCGCCCGCTGAATGCACCTTCCTATCATGTACCTACCTACTCACATCACAACACTTAAATAAACAAAACTTCAAATTAACTTATCATTTGTCTCCACTTCTGGGGTATAGAGCCTCCTTTGCCATCATGCACCTAGTTCGGTTCCATATACTTTTGCTTTTGAACTTCCAAGATAAGATTTTCTCTCGAAGCACTATGTGCAAGCACATTGTAAAGTGCATGTAAAGAAGACGTGCAAGTATGCAGGTATTACAAATCCCACCGGGATTTGAAATATAGGATTTTCAGATTTATTTCTTCACTTCCAAGACCTCTTTTTGTATCAAATTTAAAAACTGATGTCCTACATACCACTCACTGATTAATCACGACATCTCAGGAACTTAAAGCATCCGCTAAGAAAGGATTTTCCGATATTCAGTCCGTAAGACGTTACGGATTGAATAGGGAATCGTGAGAGAAACCGCGGGGTGGAACACTAGCAATCTTCTAAACGAAAAATACAAATCTTAGTTAAAAACCTTTTTCAGGGAAAGTAAAATATGACTGTGTAACAAAATGCATATTTCTTTTCATGCTCCTACAACCAATGTCATAGCAAAATTAATCTTTTGTGTTACATAGGCACAACATTAAGTTGTTTTTTTATAATAGGTATTATGTTACCCTTTGGACATTATTGTTCCAAATAAGTTTATTATATTGTTTTTGATAAGATTTAATTGAATGAGCACATGGGCTAGAGCCGGTCCTGGAAGTTGGTAAATAACAATAAATACCTATTGGTAGCAGACCTGTTGGACTGAGTATTTTCATGATATTGTAATTTTCTGGAACTATTTACTGCCATTTATACGATCACGGTTCACAATATTATCAGAAGCCATTGCTATAAGGTCTGCAAATATTATTTGGTTAGGAATGTTTCTTTAAACTTTATCCACATAGCGTAAACATATTAAAGCGTAAACAACAGCGTTCTACAATACATAGGTAGAAAATAACTCTGAATGGCCAATACAATAGGTACCTCGATCTATTACGTAGGCAAATTCAAAAACTTTGATCGTTAGTTCTCTAGGTACCTACTCATTTGTAACCTACATAGGTAGGTAACATTTTCATTATTTCGAGAGAATAATTGAAAATATTATGTCATTCAATGGTATAATTCGAATACCTAATTGTTTAACTTCTGCTATTATAATTTCAACGTTTCCTGTAAATCAAGAGATGGGTTCAAAAATATATATTAAGTACTTAGCCAGTATACATAGACTTACTCACATATTCTTACCTACAGCAAAAGAGTTTTGCAATTTAGGTAGAACGAAACAGATACGATTGTTGTAAATTTTAATAATAAATGCAATAAGTCTACGTACCTACATAAGTTAGTAGACGACATGTTTTCGTGCTGTAAATTGATAAGGTTTGGCTTTCATATTCGCTTAGTTTCTAGACTCGTATTATCTCACGAACTACATCTATTTATAAGTCGTTGAATATATTAATAGTTGAAAACTAACAGTTCAAAGAAAACTCTCATAATAAGCTTGTTGTTTATACTTTTTCATAACTTAAAATTGATAGACAAAGATGCCTTGATTTTATGATTATTTTACATGATATTTTATATTATAATGCTACACACAATCAGATTTCATTTCGTCCAAGCCATCCCTACCGAACCCGACCTTTGATTAACTAATTGCAAGAAAAAACTAAATCGGACAAAAAAATCGCAGAGCCATTAACTTTTTTGTAAACTTTTTAGATATAACGGGATCGACTAAATTATTGCGTGTAAGCTTTTATATTTATTCCTTTTGTTTTTTTTTTATGAGCAAAAAATATATCGAATTCCCACACTGTTAAGATTTTATTACAGTCGAATGAAAGAACTTTCTTAACTTAGGTAGGTACTTAATTCGATTTTTCTTATTAACTTAATTTAGGCATAATTTATATATCATTAGGTAGGTACACAAACATTTTTAGGTGCTGACTATATAGAAAGTAGTAGCTAGGTATTATAAAAGTTCATTGAATAATGATTAGGTATTCAATTTGCCAAGAAAACACGACTTAAATATACGAGTGGTAGTGACCGATACTAATTTTAAAATGAATTTATCACATTTCAAGTTAAGTCGTAAGAACTTACCATTTCAAAGAGATATTGTCTTAGGCTACTAAACATTTATTAGGTACTAGCTGTCCCCCGCGGTTTCACCCGCGTTCCCGGGATAAAAAATAGCCTATATCCTTCTCAATACCATAGGCAATCTGCATACCAAAATTCATAGCGATCGGTTCAGCGGTTTAGGCGTGAAAGCGTAACAAACAAACAAACAACCAAACATATAACTCAAACAAACAGAGTTACTTTCGCATTTATAATATTAAGTATTAAGTATGGACGCATTTATAATATTAAGTATGGATTGGTCGGTACGCCACTACCACTAAGTATGTACCTACCTACCCACAAGATTCCAACAGACTCCCGTAACTTATGTATAAATTGTCTCCGAATTCGATGGGTGAAATCGGGGATCGAATTATTTTAATATCAAACCTCGCGCCGTGATCCCACGGACCACTAGGTTGCACAAAGAATGCACAAGTCACAGCCACCTGTGTCCCATGCCGCGTCATCTGCAATAAGTGCAATAAAAATGTCGGAATATCAACTTTATGATAAGTAGTTATGCTTATGATGTAGATAGGTCAAAGATATAAAACACATTTTCCGTTATGAAGATTAGGTAGGTACTTGAAATCTAGATAGTTATTGAATTAGGTACCTACAATAATTCAATGCCTACAACCTTTTATTAAAATCTGTAATAAGTAATCTTATCTCAATATAAAATTGTATGGTCCTAGTCACATACATTGCAAGTTAAATAAAAGCTTATAAAAAATGTACCTAGATAGATAGATAGATAGCTTTTATCGCCTTTATTACTAGTCTAAAAAATGTACCTACCTCAATATCAAATAGGTACCAATCGTCAATCGCAAAATCAAGGAAAGATGGAATATTTCGGGCATTGGTACTTATTTAAATCCAAAAGTTGTGTCCATTAATCTTTAAATTCTTTTGTTGTTAAAAGCGAGCTGCAACCTGGCTGCAACACTTATTTTTTGTTAAGGCGAATAAACTTTATTAGGAAAGTGGGATAAAGGTTTGATACAAAAAATGTTATAAGTATTGTGAAAGGTCGCCTTGTGTCGCTTGACAAAAACTATCGTGTTATCGTAGACCCCTCTCATTTGAGTTTTTTATGTTTTGATAGAAATGTGTGGGCAGGTAGATGAAATGAATCGCGAACTTGTTGTTGACTAATAATTTAATATTCAACTTATTAAGTCTTTTCGGGTTTTCATTTGAATATAATAGGAACCTAGTAAGGTAAAGTACTTAGGTCTTGTCACAGAACATTGAATAGTGTCTTGTGTTACATTGAAGTTTTCCCTGATTATGGTGGCCGATGGTGGTGGGTTAGGAAAGCCTAGAAAATACTTGTTTTCAAGTAGAGCTCTTGTAGATACATGCGTGCGCAGCGTGCGTAAGTGAGTACCTACGTGTTACGGATGACAAGATTTCTAAGAATCCAGAAATCCTCTATTGAAAACAAGAATACCTATTCACGTACCGATGTGGGTGTCACAAACTACTAAGGAATATTATATAATTGAAATTGGTTATAAAATTAACCAAATTTAAAAAGATTATATTAAGGGGACCCTTCATGGCCAACGCAACTTCAACGCACGCATAGCCTAAAAGCTTGTACTTTCATCCAACGTAATGTTTTGACTGCGAAAAAAGAGAGATAGCATCAGAGCCATCGATCGATTATCAGTCGGTAAATTCCGCTGATCACTCGCGGCCGCTTCGCTAGGTCGTCATTCATGATTTCGCATCATAAAACTTTTTCCGGGAGATACTTCTTGTGAAAAAAACTTACAAGTTTGTGAAAAAAAAGTTTGTTATTTAGAATCTCCAATACATTTGCAAGCCTGGTATCTAAATATTTTCTTTACTTTTAAAATTTATAGGTATAAGAGTATCGATTACGTTACCGTAGCAAACTCATGGTAGGGGTTACGTCTTTAATCTGTGGTAGGAGGTCGTGGGTTCGATTTCTATCCAGCATAGTTAATTTGTATGTATGAACTTGTCTGCATTCCAGTTTATCCAAATAATGGCAGGATCATGGCAGGATCTAGATTTTAAGTTGGTCACACTCGTCCGCCTGGCTGTCATTCATTGACATTGACATGTTTTCGATCGAAAACCGAAAGTATTGTTGAGTTGAATATTGTAACTACCTGCTCTACATAAATTAATTATTATTTATTTAAGTGTTCGTGCAAGTAATAATCATCGTACTAATGTTTTGAATTAATACTACTCCACTACATTTTGAATAAAGTGGTAGCAAAAAACTTGCTAAAAGAAAAGTTCAAGCCATTTCCCATCTTTATATATTTAACGGAACATGGCACTAACTAACAAGGTAAGTACACTAACGCTTAAAGAAAACGCTTGTTTTTTTTATTTACTCAATACATAATGAAAAAATTGTTTCAATAGAATTTTCCAGAACTGAAAAATGATAGGCTACTAAAGGCAGCTTATGGAAAAGAGGTCGATAAAGTGCCCGTATGGGTTATGCGGCAAGCCGGCAGATATTTGCCCGAATTTCAAGAAGTAAGGGCAAAACACGACTTTTTCACAGTTTGTCGTACTCCTGAATTGGCGTGTGAAGTCACACTTCAGCCTCTTAGAAGATTTGAATTGGATGCATCTATAATATTTAGTGATATTCTGGTTATACCACAAGCACTTGGAATGACTGTAGAAATGCATCCTGGCTTGGTAAGTATAATAATATTATAGATTTTCTATTAACCCTTTGGTTGAGTGTGGCGAGGGATGAACTTCCTATAATAGGTAACAATTGATGTCATTGTTATTTTTTGAACCGCAGCCAAAGTATAATGATGTGTTAAGAATGAATGGTTTCTTATTTATTATAAGTATCAATGTTGAGAGTGATAGATAACTAATAGTACTTTTTAAGCTTTTGCGAACTAAATTCATTGTAATATTAATGTATCGGGTCTATTTGCGCACAGATTATTATCAAAATTTAAAATTAAATTTTGATAATAATCTGTGCACGAATAGACCTGATACATGAAGATAACTAATAATTATGATTACCTGTGAAATGGTCTTTGCTACCTCACTGAAACTGTTTAAAACAATTTGGACAAAGACTAATAAACATCAAAAGAGAACTATAAAGTGTTTTGTGAACTTCATCTCTGCTGTAGATATAAATAGTTATATAAAACTTCAAAATGATGTTTCAGGGACCAGTTTTTCCTAAACCCCTTGCAGGCCCTGAGGAAATTGACGAGTTGCAGCCTGAAGGAGCAGTTTCGAAACTGTCATATGTTGGAGATGCAATAACTCTAACAAGACACAAAATAGAGGGGAAAGTACCACTCATTGGGTTTACTGGTGCACCTGTAAGTAAGCATTTCTAGAATTTTGAATATATCTAGGTTTGTCAGTCTGTTTAAATTACATACTTCATGCATTTAATTCATATTGTATATCTTTGGCACAAATCAAATCAAATCATCATTTATTGCAATCATGTGTAGGTACAGAGGATGTTCAAAAATAATATTGAGTGGTCACACGAGCCATCATATATAGGCATGCAAAAATTTAAAAATACAACTTTAAATTTAATAACAATAATAATATTCTGGAACCAACAACCCATGACCATAGGTTTATTTTTATTATTTTCTAATTAAAATATGTTTTATTTTTAATTTTCAGTTTACATTAATGGGGTACATGATTGAAGGTGGTGGCAGCAAGACAATGTCTAAAACAAAAGATTGGCTGGAAAAATATCCTAAAGATGTTCACAGGCTTCTGAGGCTATTAACGAATGTCATTATAGATTATTTAGTAATGCAGGTAAAGGACTCAAAATATTTGTTTACTTAAAATATTAAACTTATATCTAGGTATGCTTACTCACACACTAATGTACATTCATTCATCATTTTAATTTTCATAATGATTCACACTTAAAAAAAAATATTAGAACAGTGATCTCAACTCATTTTTAGTAGCAGTAGTAGTAGTTTTAAGAGAGGTTGAACATAGCATTCATCCACTTAACAGTTTCACTGCCAGCCACATTGTGAGAGTAAAGCACCAAAGTCCAAAAAATGATTTGCCCAGTTTGAACCCTTTTAAAATAATAACTACTGGCTGATTTTAGAACCATTAACTTATTTTGATTCATAAAAAAATCAAGCGCAGTGCTAATGTAAACAACCTGGTAATCGAAGTGCCGGCGCCGGCAGCACATTGAGCCATCGAAATTATACCACAGTAAATAATGATTGTACTGAGCCGAGCCCGCACTGGCGCTACTCACTGCACGTTAAAGAGCAGCTCGACTGGGGAAGATAACAATGTGTTCCTGTGCGAAAGGTCGCCAGAGCTCATTGGGGACTTCGTCGTATAATAAACAAAAGTAAAAAAAAATAAGAAATGTTATAATAGTACTCCAAAGTAGGTGTTATTTAATTATTGTCTAACATAATCTAATTGATGTAGGTGGAAAGTGGAGCCCAATTACTACAAGTGTTTGAATCCAGTGCAGATCATTTAACTAAGGAGCAATTTGCTGAAATTTCTGCCCCATATCTGAAGGAAATAAGAAGTGAAGTGCAGAAAAAACTTGATACCAAAAAATTAGAACAGGTTCCTATGGTAAGCTACATTATTCATATTGTAGGAGATCCCAGTGACTCCAGACCTTTCTTACTTTCTGACGGACAACATTTACAGAATTGAGTAGTACTTCAAACTAATGAATAATAATCATTTCATGTGTGTGCATAATAAAGTATATTCTATTCAATTCTATGAATACCTTCTAACTTGTCCCATCGGCCACTTTACAGGTACCAGGCATGAAAGGTATGTTATGTACATTGATACAACTGATAATATTATTATGTTGATACTAAAAATAGTCATCATAATATATTATTATTGGTTAGTTATGATAAGAATGTAAATGACGAACTTACCCTATATCCTGTATTTATTACCCCTTCTTGTAATAAATACAAAAATTAGTTTGTTGTTTGCAAAAGAAATTTGTGATATAGGTATATTGTGATATGAGTATTTATTTATCTTTGCAGACTGTTTTTGCCAAAGGTGGTGGACATTCATTAGATGTTCAAGCAAAATTAGGTTACGAAGTCATTGGATTAGACTGGACAGTAGATCCTGTAGAAGCAAAGAAAATTGTTGGTGACAATATTACATTGCAGGGCAATCTTGATCCACAAGATCTTTATAAAACACCAGTAAGTACATAGTGTTGTGTTTTATTTTGATGGTTCAATCAAATTACCTAATTGAGAAAAACTTGTCAATTTGCAACACATTTGGCATCTGTTGAGTATTGTGAAGCGCTCGTGGTGTAGCATGATTAGCCGTTCTTAATCGATCGGCAAAGTTAAGCTACGCCTGTCGTGGTCGGTACCTGGATGGGTGACCGCCTAGTGGTATTTCAAATCGAGCGTTTCCGTGCTTCGGAAGGCACGTTAAGCCGTTGGTCCCGGTTATCACTTAATTGTGATAGTCGTTAAGCTAGTTGGATGCCTCCTAGGCGGCTTGAAAAATTCCAACAGTAGGTTGACCACTAGCCTACCTCCACCGATCCGCAGTGGGCACGCGTGGTGGAGTATTGCCCATTCCCTTTCACCTTCATTTGTGAAAGGAGGCCTGTGCTCAGCAGTGGGACATTATAGGCTGATGATGATGATGATGATGATGATGATGATGAGTATTGTGAGCGCGTATCATATAGTGACAGGTCTATGTACTGCGGAGCACTGACGTGACTAACTGTGCATGTGTATAAGTTAGAAATATTATTTCCTTTAACATTAAACAAATGGATATCATACTTCTTTGATTTTAGGCTTTTTTGTGAAAAAAAAGTTAGTTATTTAGAATCTCCAATACATTTGCAAGCCTGGTATCTAAATGTTTTCTTTACTTTGACAATTTAGAGGTACATTAGATATCGCCAAAGTTCAGGCAAAAACGCAGTTTTTCGGAAGCTTTGACTGAATTTGTTTCACGCTTTTTTTAAATTACGCCTAGATACACGGCTAGATATAGTGCACAAGATACTAATTTGTTCAAAACATCTAACGAAAAATGTTTAACAACGCCATAATAAGTACAGAGGTTTTGTATGAAAAGTATGACGAATTGAGTGCTCTTAACCATATGATATTTAATATATTCAAATTAATACCATTTAAATGTTTCTTTTAATAGGAAGAAATCAGAAAATTGACATCAGATATGGTCCAAAAGTTTGGCAAACTTCGATATATTGCCAACTTAGGACATGGTATTACTCCTCAGACACCACTAGAAAGTATGACTGCATTTACAGAAGCCGTACATGAAGCTATATAGTTTCTCTTTATTATTTTGGTTATTGTTTTATTTGTGAAGGGAACAGTGGAATAAAATGTTTATATTTAATTTGTATATTATTAAATAATTCCTTTTATCACACACAAAGATGAGTAAATTCACATGGTATAAGTTGTCTTTGAATTCTGACTTGTTGCTGGGATATCTTCTTCATGACTTCCAACAGATTTCTTCACATACTGAAACAACCATAATTAAATCTTATTTCCTAATATCCAAGAATCATACACAACAAAGACATTTGGGACAGATATTTCTGACATATCCATGTATGCAGATTTACTATTTGTCAAAAATAAAGGAATGGTTCCTTTTAGTTAAATTTCCTGCCATTTATGGTACTTTCTCTCCAACCGTTTTTTGTTTAATAATTGTACAATGAATGTGATGAAATTTGGCATGGAGTGGGACATAGGCTACTTTCTATCCTGGGAACCCAGGTGAATCTGTAATCGGATGCTAGTATTTTTTTTATTTTTTTTATTTAATAGTCTTGCGCTTGACCGCAATCCCGCCTGATGGTAAGCGAAGATGTAGTCTAGGGTGGACCGCGCGTACCCATAAGATGCCTGTTCACTCTGGCCTTGAATAGACCCATGTTATATTTGTCTGGAAACACGTTGTCCGGGAGAGCATTCCACAACTTGGCCGTGCGTATAAGGTAAGAGGAAGCGAAACGCTTGGTACGGCAAGACGGGATGTCGACGACGAAGCGGTGGAGACCCCCCCGACGCCTAGTGGTCCGATAGAAGAAAGGGGATGGAGGGACAAGATTATGGAGTTCTTTATCGCATTCTCCGTGGAACAATCTGTAGAATACCGTCAAACTTGCAACCTGGCGCCGATGATCTAGGTTTTGCAGTTAGGTCGCAATCGCCAATTATCCTTCGAGCGCGTCTATCTAACGAGTCCAAAGTTGCTAGTTGATATTTGGCTGAGCCATCCCACAGATGAGAACAGTACTCCATGCAAGGTCGAACTTGAGCTTTGTATAAATTTAGAAGCTGTTCCTTTGTGAAGTACCGTCTCACCTTGTTCAGGATACCAAGTTTTTTGGCAACAGTCTTAGCCTTTGCCTCGATGGACCGTCCGAAATTAAGGTCAGAGGATAAATTGAGACCCAAAAGATCTAGGTTTTTGGATATCGGTACAAATACATCACGAAATGCGGGAGTCAGGTTGAAGGAGCTCCTCTTGGCAGAAAAAAGACAGGCCTGTGTTTTAGAGGCATTGAACTCGACCCTATTGGCAGTACCCCACTCGGCAACAATTTGCAGAGCCGAGTTCAACCTTGTAACCATACCCTCTCTGAGAGACTCTTGTTGTGGCCCTACTAGCCCGCGGATCGGATATATAACTCTCTGTGACGGTGCTGTCATCTGCGTACCCATAGATTCCGGGTTTCAGCAAGTCGTTAATATGCAGCAAAAAGAGCGTAGCAGAGAGAACAGATCCCTGAGGAACACCAGCGTTGATCGCCTTTAGTTCTGACGAGCAGCCATCGATTGCCACTCGAATAGACCGTCCACTCAGGAAATCGGAGATCCAGGCGCATAAACTAGAGGGCAGTCCATATGAGGGAAGCTTGCTGAGCAGACTATCATGCCAGACCCTGTCGAAAGCCTTCGAAATGTCCAGTGAAACTGCTAGCGCTTCACCGTGCTTCTCAATGGCCTCGCCCCAGAGGTGGGTGGCTAGCACTAGGAGATCTCCTGTAGATCGATCAGGACGAAAGCCGAACTACCTAGACAAGATGGTTATCGACAATCGTCATCGTTAGTAAACGATCAACCTTTGTATGGGATTGACATTTCACATCGAAATATCACGTGATATTTAACAATCTCTTATGTCAAACCCATACAAAGGTCGATCGTTTAGTAACGATGACGATTGTCGATAACCATCTTGTCTAGGGGGGCTGGCGATCACTCAGGAGATCATTGTTTTGCAGGTAGCCAAGAAGTTTGGCGTTCAATACACGCTCCATAATCTTGCAGAGTATGGAGGTGATTGCGATAGGTCTATAGTTCGACGGGTCTGTACGGCTACCCTTTTTGGGTATAGGTTGGAAGTTTGCAAGTTTCCAGGACTTAGGGACACGTCTTGTTTTCAAAGAGTCTGAATAGGCATGTGAGAATAGGAGACAACTCAGGTCTTCAATACTACCGCCGGGATCTCATCGGGGCCACTGGCCTTACTCACGTCTAGTCCACGCAGCACTTTGAGAACCTCTTTTTGGTGAATGCGGACATCCGACATTTCGGAGGCGCAGTGAGGAATACAAGGTGGAGGTTGGCTGGTGGTGTCTAGGAAAGAGTTGCTAGCGAAAAGGTTTGCGAATAGATCAGCTTTGTCCTTTGCACTATGGGCCAGTGATCCGTCGGGCTTGGTCAGTGGAGGTAGTGACGAGCGGCAAAAATTCGCTTCAACCGATTTGGCCAGGGACCAAAAAGCCTTACTACCTGTAGGGTAAGTGGCAAGTTTGGAGCCAATTCGGCCAATATGGTTGAAACGAGCCCTTTTGAGCACTTTTTTGCATTGCTTGGCGGCTTTATTGTAGGCTTTCTTTTTGATGCCGACGTCGGAGGCTTTGATACTACGCACGTTAGCCCATTCAGTGTACGCTTTCTGTTTGAGAGCTTCACTGGTACGGCATCCAGTGTTGTACCATGAACGGGCAGAGCCACTAATGGATACGTCGGAGTATGGAATAAAGTATTCCATACCCTGGCACAACACATCAGCTATGGCATCGGCGCAGGTAGTGGGGTCGTCCGACAGTAATAAATAATTTCTTTCGATAATGAATTATGCTGATTAGTGTTATATATAAATGGTTTAATAACCTGCGGATTGACTTGTATCTGTTCATCCATCTCTTGTATGTATTGGTGGAGCTTAGTACAAGCTGCCATTTGCTGTTCCAATACACAAAGGGTTTCAGGTGAAGCATATTTCTCAGGACTGTCGAGGAAGACTACCATACCATCCTTTTGATTAATCATCGCGTAGATTTCGCCTTCTTCAATCTATAAATTAATAAGAAAATTCTATTAAACTAGGGCGTTCCTAATAGGTCACTTTTGACAGCATTCATCCATCCACTTTTGATACATCCATGTGTCAAAAAGAGACAAACATAGAGCGGTAAGGAAAGACACCCTCTTGTCAAATATGAATTCTTAGCATGACCTATTTATAACATGAATTTACATTTCGTAGCCTTGAGAAGTGAACACTTAAATACCATAATTTTTTTGGAAAAAATAAATAGAAGAGATGACTCTTCTATGGATTTTTTCCAAAAAACTTTTTTTAATGACAGGCTCTGCCTTGCTGCATGGCATTCTTTATGAAGATCAAGAGTTTTCATAACAGAAATCAATGAGCTATTTATTACGCAATATAATTTACCCACCATATTAAGTATGTATGCCTCGGCCTGGGCTGGTCCTGTCAATTGTACTCGAGAAGCGACGTCGCCCAGAGACAGAGTCAAAAACGTCTTGGTCAACCGTTGTATGTTCTTTTTATACATTGAGCTTAATACCTTGAAATTAAATAATACATATCTTTAAACCTTGTTCATTAACAAATTCATAGCAGAACCCATCCTTTCCATGGTTTTTTAGCATCCACACGTGCATGGGCCTACTTTTTTGTTACAATTGACAAAAAGTAAAGTCATATAAATGAATGATCAGATTATTTACATTTTTAGGGTAATGATGTACATAGATACTGTAAATATTTTAAAGATAAATATACTAACTTGATTAACTAGTCCCATGTTCTTGTCCCTCACAAATGTTTCCCGGTGTTTAATAGCCGCATGCTGAGAAGTTGCCAGTTCATGGTAGGCCACAGAAAGTGGTTTCAAAAACCGGCACACCACTTGAGATGTATATTTAGGCATGGGTAATATCTGAAAGCCAGAAGTACATAGTCAAATCATGTTTTAATCTGTGGTAAAAAAGACATCATTTAAAAATAATTAATACAACCAGTGGGCGTAGTAGGTTAAGATTCTACCTATCACGCCACAGGTCGTGGGTTCTATTCCCACCCAGGACGATCCAGGATCCAGGCATTTGTGTGCATGAACATGTCTGCATGTCCTGAGTATGGGTTTAATAACAAATATATTAATTAATTAGTAGTAATTATGCCATATCAAAGATATGGGGCCCCGAATGTGTGTAAGCAAAAATTAATAAAAAAATATCCTTCATTTGGGCTTCGCCACAGTCAGGTAGAAGGCCCCTCCATCAACGGTGCTGCTTGTGGGGGCTGGTCTGCTTAAGTTTGCCATTTATTTATTTACTTATTAAATATAGATTCAGACTACTTTGTAGTTTTGCCGCCTCGCCGGGGCACGCAATTGTTGTCAGAGCGATTAGAATGTAAATATTATGTAATGAATCTAAGCTTGTTTTGAAAAGAGTAATTGCTGAGTTTATTGCCGGCTCTTCTCAGCAAATGCAACCTTCCGAACCGGTATTAGAGTCAGACTTTTCATAAGTGCCTGCGAAGGTCTATTTGAATAAATGAATTTGAATTTGAACGTTTAATTCAGGCCAGTTTAATAGCTGTCCCCTCGAATTCACCCGCATTCCCAAGATAAAAAGTAGCCTATGTTCTTCTCCATACCATAGGCTATTTGCATGCTAAATTTCATGATGATTGGTTGAATAATTGAGGCGTGAAGGCATAACAAACAAACACATTCGCATTAATATTAGTAAGGATATCAGTTATCTGGTTTCTAAAGTACAAGCTCTACTTAGTTGGAATCAGATAGCAGTGTGACAAAAAAAAATGTAGTACTGAGTTATTGAAATAAATACCTTTCCATGTAAAATAAATGAAATTAAAATGTATTTCTTGTAAGCTTCCAACATTATGTGGGATACAACCATGGCTGGAACAGTTACTACAACTTCAAAAAAATATAATGCTCTATCGTAATTCTTCATAGCAGTAAAGATCATTCCTCCATAGTAATAATAAAGCAGAAAATGTTTGGAATCATTGTTACCACCCAACTGAAAGAAAAAAATATCAAATTATTACTAACACAATACTTACAGTTGATAAAGATTTTATTAACCTTTTTTAATTTTGCTATTGATCAAATGAGCAAGTAGGTAAGTAAAGTTTTACCTCTGAACCAATTCCAGTAACATCTGTGTCTAAGAACTCAAGTGCAGGTTTCATACATTTAGACAGCAAGCAAAGTTGGCACAAATCAGCATGGATTGATGTCAGCTGAGAATCAAACAATTGTATCTTCCTAATGGCTTTCTTAAGGATCTCTATTCCTCTGATTGGCTGCTTAATTTCTACCAGGTGGTTTGTTAGAAGGTGGCATAAGTCTGCATCTATATTTGCATAAAAATAAATAACAACTATACTTGCTAAAGTTAAACTCTTAAAGGTTTTTTATGATTAATCAATAATCTACTTTGACTAAAAAACTACACTGTAAACTATTTATAACGAGCAGTCCCCCGCAGAATCATCTGCATTCCTGGGACAAAAAGTAGCCTATGTCCTCCATACCATAGGCTATTTGTGTGCCAAATTTTATCACAATTGGTTAGTGTTAGTAATTTAGGCATAAAAGAGTAACATACAGACTTACTTTCGAATTTATAATATTAGTATGGATTAAATAATAAATACCCTGGGACATTTTAACACAAAAAAGCAGAGCTTGTACTATGGAAACCAGTTATCTGATATATAACATATACTACTTTTTGTTTATAAATACATGAAACAAAGCGTTCGCGGGTGAAACCGCGGGGACTGAGGACATACAAAGATGTTCATGCACACAAATGCATGTCCTGTGTGGGAATCGAACCCACAACCTGTGGTGCAATAGGTGGAACCTCAACCAACTGCGCCATCTGGCCCGTCATTATCATCATTATAAATAACAAAAAACATCTTATAACAACACACTTACACAAATCTGGCGCAAACCGCACTTGTTCGCCATTACAGTTGTTAATAAAATCATGAATCTGTTGAAATGTCATTGATCGGTCCACATCAGCATTAGTCTGGGAAAGGTAAATTTATATTTTATTTTTGTGTGTAATTAATTTGAGCTTAGCCACTTGGACCGTGAGGAAGGTTAACCTCTATAAAAAATACCCCCAATCCTACGGTGTGGGGCGTGCCAAGAGGACGAATGATTGATGGGTGAATTCAATCTATAGCGACCAATCTCGATGGCCCAGGCGAACCATCGTTGAAAATAGCCCTCTTTTGGGAATGGGCGTCACCCCAAAAGCGACCTTTTAAATCGACCCTACTCGTGGGAACTATTATGGATTTAAATAAAAACTTAAAATAAAATAAAACTCGAAATCTAACTCAACAGGTTTTTCATAAAGCCATGTTTACAAATACACGCACTCTTTCAACTGGTGACCTGCCATCTCCTCCAATTGAACGACAAAACAGTAGTAAAAATACTCCTGAACAAATAAACATAGATGACACCACGATACCAGCAAATGAAGAAGGATGGACCCAAGTACCTGAACATAGGAAAAGATGTCTAACGAGTCCGGAACTCCCTGCCAGACAGCACAAACAAAGTAAATTAAACACTTACTGGCTTAGCAAAGAAATACCTACTTCAAATACTTTCTCTCAGCTTAATGTAGACCAACCAAACTGAAGACGATTCAAACGATATGCATAAAAACCATGTCAAAACACCTCCTATATATGTGGATAAAGTGAGCAACATAAGACCCCTCACTCAGCTGCTAAATGAATGTGTAAACGGAAGCTATGAACTGAAGGTACTTAGAAATGAACAAGTGAAGATCCAACCGCAATCACCTGAGTCCTACAGAATAATTATTAAAGAGTTGGAAAAAAAACGAACAGAATTCTTTACATACAAACCAAAACAAGAAAGAAGCTTTAGAGTTGTTCTAAAAAACATGCACCCCTCTAATGATCTGGATGATATTAAAGAAGCATTAAATGAAAAAAAACACTCTGTTACAAACATTTGGAATATAAAACAAGCTAAAACTAAGAAACCGCTTGAAATGTTCATAGTCGAACTTCAACCTAATCAAAACAATAAAGAAATTTATGATATTAGAAGTCTACTAAACTGTAGGATTATCATTGAACCACCAAGACCAAAACGCACCCTCCCACAATGTGCAAATTGCCAACAATACGGTCACACGAAAACCTACTGCTACCGCCAACCCAAATGTATAAAGTGCGCTGGGAACCACAACTCTGCTAACTGTGCCAGAAAAGAAAGATCAGACTTGGTCAAATGTATTCTTTGTGACGGAAACCATCCAGCGAACTATAAGGGCTGCAAAGTATATCGAGAACTACAAAGCATTAAATTCCCACCATCGAGAAATAAACAAACACGGCAGAACAAAACTAAGTTACCTGAAAATGTGTTAAAATCTCCTACACCAAAGTCACAGTCAGACACAACCTATGCTAATACATTAAAAAATGACATAAATAAAAATAATAATCCAATTGAATCAAAACCATCTGAATTAGACCAACTCGTAGACATGTTTAAGCAAATTATGCTACAAATTACCCAATTGACAAATCTGATAATAAATCTCACGTCTGCTATAAATCAAAATTCGATTCGTTAAATATTGCCCTATGGAATGCCAACGGGCTGTCAAACCACACTCTAGAAGTAAAACTATTTCTAGAAACTAATGACATAGATATCATGCTGATATCTGAAACGCATTTCACAACAAAAGTTATTTTAAGTTACCAAAATACGATATATACTATACAAATCACCCAGATGGCACAGCCCATGGAGGTTCAGCAATAATTATAAAACAATCTGTTAAACATCATGTGTCAAATCCGTATTGCACAGAAGAAATCCAAGCCACAAATATAGTTATAGAGGATCAAAATGGCTATATTTTAATATCTGCATTGTACATGCCACCTAAACACAACATAAAAACCGAAACCTACTCCACTTTCTTTGGTTCTCTTGGCAATAGATTCATAGCCGGAGGAGATTATAACGCCAAACACACGGATTGGGGTTCAAGGCTCATCACACCAAAAGGACGTGCACTATTGCTAGCAATCCAAAAATGTAATCTATCCGTTGTCTCGACCGGTGAACCAACCTATTGGCCAACTGATATAAATAATAAGCCAGACCTAATGGATTTCTTTGTTCTTAAGGGCCTCCCGAAATCTTATCTATCTTGTCGTAGTGCCTATGAGTTGTCATCTGACCATTCACCAATAATTGTTCAGCTAACAGGTAGAGCAATATACACAAAAATACCTTGCAGACTGCATTCAGATAAAACTGACTGGCACTATTTTCGTGTCCTCGTTGACAAATCACTAGACCTTCATATCTCTCTAAAATCGGATGAAGACATAATAATGGCTGTTGAACAATTTAACGATTGCATCCAAAATTCATCATGGTTGGCTACTCCAGAACCAAAATGTCAATCAACTAAATTGGAACATCCTAAAATGATAAGGGATAAGCTGAAGGAAAAACGTAGTGCTCGCAAAATATGGCAACAAACTAGATTTCCCGGAGACAAGACTATCTACAACAAACTTTCCAGTGAACTTAAAGAACTACTGCAAACTCACAAAAATCATAGCATTGGAAAATACCTTAAGAGCCTAGACGCAACAACAGCAACCGATTACTCGCTATGGAAGGCTACAAAAAGACTAAAGCGACCTACACCCTTCAAATCCCCCCTGCGCAGGGACGACGGCACGTGGGCGAAAAGCGATACGGATAAAGCTGACCTTTTCGCAAATCACCTGCGAAATGTGTTTTCTCCAAACCCAGACGAGGGTTCATCAAAACTTGCTATAGTCAATGAGAACCTAGCCTATATACACCAACTCGAGCCTCCGATAGCAAAGTTTACTCCAAAAGAGATTAAATCTGTAATAAGAAATCTGGTATTGCACAAAGCCCCTGGCTATGATCTTATTACAGCCAAACTAATGAAAGAACTGCCTGACAAAGCAATAATATTCTTAACTCAGGTCTATAACAGCATTCTTCGAAGAAACTTCGTACCTCCTCAATGGAAAACAGCTGAGATTATACTAACCCCAAAGCCGGGTAAAAGCCCTGAACTTGTTACGTCCTACCGCCCTATCAGCCTCCTGCCTATTCCATCTAAAGTACTGGAAATACTTTTTCTAAATCGACTCATGCCCAAAATCACCGAGAAAAATCTAATTCCAGACCACCAATTCGGATTCCGTAAAGCCCACAGTACTATAGAACAAGTCCACCGCCTAGTCGAAAAAATAAACTACGCCTTTGAAGAAAAACTGTACTGTTCCGCGGCGTTCCTGGACATATCTCAGGCATTCGACAGAGTATGGCATGAAGGTCTTTTATATAAAATTCTGAAATCTCTACCAATTAACCACTATAGATTTATAACATCTTACTTGAGTCAACGCAGATTTTACGTAAAGTTTGGCGAGGATACGACAAAGTTACAACAGATAGGTGCAGGGGTGCCTCAGGGTAGTGTCATGGGTCCTATTTTGTACCTGTTATATACCTCTGACTTACCATCCACAGACAACGTCCTTATTGGTACATTCGCGGATGACACGGCTATTCTCGCCACGCATGTTGACCCTGTGGAGGCATCAAATCGGTTACAGAACAGCCTGAACGAAATTAGCCTATGGTTAAAAGATTGGAGGATCAAGGCAAACGAGACAAGGTCCATACATGTCACATTCAGCCTTAGACGCGACAGATGCCCCCAAGTTATACTTAATGGTATACCGGTCCCGCAGTCGGACGAAGTTAGATACTTAGGGCTATACCTGGACCGTAGACTCACCTGGAGGAAGCATATATTTAACAAGCGTAAAGCTCTATCTCACCAGCTTAGAAAAATGTATTGGCTGATTGGTCGTAAATCGGAGCTTACTGTCGACAACAAACTATTGCTTTACAAATGCGTACTTATGCCGATATGGACCTACGGAATTCAACTGTGGGGAAGTGCCTCTAATTCAAACATTGAAATACTGCAAAGATTCCAATCAAAAGTCCTCAGAATACTGGTTGATGCACCTTGGTTCGTAACCAACGATCGCCTACACCATGACCTCAACATACCAACAGTAAAACAAGTCATGAAGGACTCGTTCCTAAGATACAGCGACAGAATTAAAAAACATCCAAACAACCTCGCAAATAGACTTCTCGATGTCCCATCCAGAGAATCATTTAAACGATTAAAGCGAAAAGCCCCACAAGACGTCCTAAATGGAGACGGATATCGTTTTTGATTATGGTTGAGTCACTGGATTCAGGCCATGCACGTCTATCTTTCACCCACTTGACATCCAGCTAAATGTCTGTACAGACAGATCGCAGGAAATAAGAAAACAATAAAAAAAAAATGAAATTGCCACTACAGTACCATATTTAATCTAGGTATTTGTTTTTATTTTAATCCTTAGACTTACAGTTAAAAATATAACAATGAAAACAATTGTTATACCTAATAGGACACCTATCCCTCACAAGAACCAACAGGGGGTTTAACTATTTCAGATTCTCATATGGTTCAGAGGGCCAACCACAAGCTCTTAAAACAATATTATTATAACCTACCTTGTATTTTGTCCTTCTTTGACATCCAATGTCAAAACAAGACATCTTAAAACAATATTATTATAACCTTCCTTGTCTTTTGTCCTTCTTTGACATCCATCGTCAAAACAGGACAAGACTAGTAAGGTTATAATAATATTGTTTTAAGAGCTTGTGGTTGGCCCCCAGGTGAAGTGTGAGCAACACTACCAATTCATTAAAATTAGGTAATGGCATCCATAGATTTAGGTATAAAGTAATAATAAATATGGATATTCTTCTCACAGCTCTCTAATCCCTAAGTAAGCAGAGCTTATACCATGAAAATCAGATAACTGATATACTACATATAACGTTTGTAATAAATACATACTTAATATACATAATTACACCCAGACTCAGGTGATGTAGACATGTTCATGAACACATGTGCATGTTCTGGGTGGGAATCGAACCCACAGCATGTAGCGTGATAGTTGGAACCAAAAACAATAACTGTGGCCTGTCGGCTGTCATAAAACTATTGATTGTTATAAGCAGTGATTCAAATAATGTGTTTTTACCAAAACTTTGTGGGAGTTTACATAGTGTGGATAATATTTATGTATTGACATGACAGAATAAATTATCATAAGTAAATAAGACTAATAGTTACCGGTGGTAAAGAATATTTTGCCACAAGAACTGCAAGAACTCCTAGAGAATGCTGTTGAATGTCAAGTGTTTCGAGCACTGTATTGAGATGAGCACTGTTCCGCTGTAGAATCTCATCTGATTTGCCAATGATCTCGCATAGTTCTCTGAAGTTACCTGTAAATTTAAAATTTGTCGAGGTAGATACTTTGGAGACAAAATATTCTATGGTTCGATCAGCAAAGACTGGGGTAAGCTCAATTCTAAACAAACCTGACGCGGACATAGTCCTCACATTGTTTACGAATTGTTCTAAAGGCGATGCCATGATAAATATTTTCGTCTCTGTACAGCGACTGCACCTATTCTGTAGTCTGTGTAGGTACTAAAACAATTATTAATTATAGATAAGTTTTACCAAGTTTTACAAATTGTTTGCTTTAAGGGCTTATTACACCTTCCTATATTTAGGATCCTAACTAGGATGGTTCTAACAAGGAAGCAGGAAGCTACTTATTACACTACACTATCTTGCTTTCTAACTAGGACGCGGCAAAGAGTATAGCAACTATACTTAAAGCGGGACGGACGACTCGTAGGGATGTAACAAAGGTCGATTTAAAAAAAATATAACTATACTTACATCGATGTTCTTCCGATGTTTTAAGTTTTTTATTCTCTCAAACCGATCACACAAATTAAAATTTCAATGAATACAAATGAGCTCCTTTATGTTAAAATAAAACAAAATTGAACTTTATGTAAGTAAGTACCAAGTATTAATTTATAAATAATGTAGTACTTTCAATGTACGGATTATTTTTCTATTATTGTTTCTTGATTACTAATGACCTATACATTCATCCCTCAAAATATACGCCAAGACTTTAGAAGGGCCTTATATAATTATTTCAAAACATCGATGTTTTGAAATAATTATATATTGTACGGATTATTATTTTATTATTGTTTTATGATTACTAATGACCTATACATTCATCCCTCAAAATATACGCCAAGACTTTAGAAGCCTTATATAATTATTTCAAAACATCGATGTTTTGAAGAACAATGTTACATCCCTAAACGTCCTAAATCGGAGCGACGCGATTACACTTTCCTGTTTAAGGAAGCAGAGCGGTTGGGACCTTCCTATCTCACTACTTAGGACACTAACCGTTCTTTCTGCGATTACACGTTCCTATTTCCTAGTTAGGATCCTAAAAATAGGAACGTGTAATAAGTGCTTTACCAGACAATTGCAGTATTGTACCTTAAACTTGTAGCCAGTATACTATTGTAGTCTTAGACTTGTGTCGATTAGTACAATAAAAACAAATTTTTGGTTAAAAAGTTCACAACGTTGACAGCTGTCAAACTAATGTTGATGTTGTTGTTTGTCTTATTCGATAAAAGGCAGGCAAAGGTATACTGCCTTGTCTTGGATACATTCCGAATTGGATAATATCGATCACAGCGCTCACAGCAATAATTTGCGTACCGAGTTATATCACGTTTATGACAGCTGAGAACTGTCAACGCTCGTGAACGCGCTCACAGTATTCCAAACAGAACATTTGAGAATTTAATTAAAATTTGAATTAACAATGCGCTAGGACTCATATCTTTTATAATTTTTCTCGCAAAAAGGAATATTCACGTTTTTTATTATTTTTCTCTCATAGAATCATAAAAAGTATCTTTGCTAAATAGAAAACCAAGAATCTTATTAAGATTTTTGCCGTAAACAATAATTTGACACTTTTGACAGCGCTCACGGTGATATCAATTTAGGGCATGGTCGGTGTGAGCGCAATATGGCGGATGTCATGACGTCATCTATGACGTTTCATGGGTCATGACAGCTAACGATGTCCTTAGCTGTCATGACCCAATTCGGTACGGGTTTAAGCACACTCAAATCGATTACAGCGATTAAAGCTTCAATTCGGAATGCAGCCCTTATTTCAGTTTTCTCGAGTTGTATTAATTAATACAGTCACAAAATAAATCACTTCATATACTCCGTACTGTCACCGTCCTTAAAAGTCATGTTTAAGTACAATGGTGGTATTGTACATAAACTTTTCACGGACTTCTTGAGACAACCTGAAAAGTCACGATACACATAATTCATTTCATTTCACATCACTGATGCACATGGATTGATCTTTATTGGATAAAATACCACCGATAATGCGCAATAAAACTCAAAATACACGAATTTATGATAATAAAAATGAAAACGCAACGTCACTATACAAGTTCCCGCCACAAACTCCCTGTCAAACTAATCTTCTTCTTCTTAGTTTTAAGTTTGGCAACCAAATCCAAATTAGGATTAATTTCTGCCAGTGTCCTTATATTATAATTTCCAGTCACAATAAATCCATCCAAGTCTGGTTTTACTACAATGATGGTACACACACCGCACACTAAAACTCTTCACGGACTTTTTGAGACAACTTGAAAAGTTAAGATATATACAGGGCGAATTTTTATTTCTAGCCAGTGTGGGCAACTTCTGAACTACAGGTCTTAGAGAAAAACACTGAAAGGAACCCCGAGCTGAATTTTTGAAGAAAATTAAAATGCGATTAAAATTTATTTTTAAAAAAAATGTATTTTCAAAGATATTGAATTTTTTCAAAAATTTTTTTTTTTCGAAATTCTCCTTCTTCGTCACAATATGAACAAAATTAAGTAAGACAATCTTGCTCTCAAGTTGCTAGAAGTTATCCAAAATATTATTTTATATTTTCCTTGACCATGGTTTTATGCTGCGTAAAGTTTGACGAGGTGGAGTAGATCTCGCAGGGACCTCACTATGTTTAGCCATAAAGAATTGGCTCTTAGCATTCTGACAAAAAAATTGAGGTCAATTTTGATAACTTCTAGCAACTTCAGACCAAGATTGTCATACATAATTTTGTTCGTATTGTGAAGCAGAAGCAGAAAAAGAAAAAAAAATTGAAAAAAATTAAAAACACATTTTTTTTTCTTTTTTTTTTAATGGCATTTTTATTTTCTTCAAAATTTAGCTCGGGGTTCCCTTCAGCGTTTTTCTCTAAGACCTGTAGTTCAGAAGTTGCCCTCACTGGCTAGAAAAAAAAAACACCTGTATAATAATTCACTTCACTGGTGCACATGAACTTATCTTTATTGGATAAAAACTCGGGAAACATTATTTCGAGTAATATTTAACTAAAGTACTTACAAATGTTTTCTTGTCACTCGTCCTAATTTCTTGCAGCTTCACAAATAATGGCAAGTATATAATTTCCTCGCAAAAGAATGTTGCCAGTCTTAGGCCGCGCTCACTTTGGATGCGAATTATATCGTACGTAAACGTATGAACACTGTTCGTACGAATTGAGTGCGCACACTGAATACGTTTTTCTCCGTCAAATAGACAGAGTACCGGTGTAAGCGCATACGTTATTGATGATGAACGCACGAACGTGTAATAAAATCCCAACGAGTTCGGATTGATTTCGTACGTCGGACTTAGGTATCCAAAGTGAGCCGCGGCCTTAGGCCGCGCTCACTTTGGATACGTTTTCGTACGAATTCCATTCGTGCAGAAACGTACGAACACGCACGAACATTCCCGACCTTCTGAGTACTATGAAAGCGCTCACACTGCGCGCGAGTTAGTCGTACGTATACGTACGTGCAAGTCCGACGTCCGAAATCAATCCGAACTTGTTGGGATTTTATTACACGTTCGTGCGTTCATCATCAATAACGTAGGCGCTAACACCGGTACTTTGTCTATTTGAGTACGAACAGTGTTCATACGTTTACGTACGATATATGGTGCGTTCGAATTGGAGTGATGTCGTTTTTAACAGTTTCAAAATGGGCATTTTTGTTCATGCGTTCGAATTGGAAAATTTCGACAATTTTGCAACTTTTGCCACAAACTATTTTTCCCAAATCGAACGATTAGATACAAAAATGATATTTGCATGCTCATCGCCTGCTTGTCACTTGTCTCAACCTACCTTTTTTCTTTCAGTTAATATATAAACAAAGTTAATCTGACAAATTTTTCTCTTGCCTGTTAGTTTTTATCAAATTTTAATATAAAAATTATAATTTTCGCTTCCCGTTTGAATTGATAGCCAAAACTTATCTGTCAGATTTAAAGATGTCAAAATATGATCACAAACGACCCTGCCTCCGAGGTGGGTCAAAATTTGCAGTTCACGATGTCGTTTTTAACTGTTTCCAAGCAATACGAACGGTGAATGAAAACAGTTCAAAACGACAATTTCGCCCACAACTTTCCAAATCGAACGCCAGATGTGATCGTTTTTGGCATTTTTGACTGTTATTTTTGCTACCGTAGCCCAATTCGAACGCACCTATAATTCGCATCCAAAGTGAGCGCGGCCTTACTTTACAATTTGTGATTAGAGGTGTGTAACTCATCAAAAATACTCGAGATGTATCGAGCTCACGGCTCAAGTGTGTGAGCCGGTTCAATGAATCAGCTCGCAGATCAGCTCAATTTGTACCTACCTCTAGTTCACGATATGCGTGCGCGGTCAATGCGAGCCGCACGTCGAATTGAGCCGACCAGTGTCTCCATATTTAAATCGGCATTTACCGTGTTGAAAGGGTAAAAATACCGTGTTTTTAGGCAAAATTACGGTGGATCAGCTAAAAGTGTACCGTGTAAATTACCGTGTAATTTTTTTGAGGATATAAACAACAGGATCCAAATCTAATCCAAATATAACTTGCTTTTTTAATCAATTTATATTAGTTTTGTAGGTATATATATTATACAAACCTAAAAAATGAATTAAAATTCAATAAAAAGGTCCTGCATGTTTTTTTATTACTTTATTCATTATTATAAGATTACAAAAAACTTAAAAATAAGGTGTGACATAAACCATTAAATGTTAAAATAAGGACGAGAACAGATTGTCGAGGTTTGATAGTTTTTATCTATGTGTGAGTGGAGATAGAAGTGATAGAAGTTTTGATATTCAGGGATTCCCGGTAACCAAGAGCAGTGTTTCCATTACAATATACTTACGTTAAGTTGACTGACATTCGTTTTACGCAGTATAGTGATGAAAATAATATTTACAAAGTAATTTTGTAAATACGGTGACATATGACACGGTAATACCTTATTACCTTGACGGTAGATTAAGACCAGATTACGGTGTATTTACGGTAATTACCGTGTACATGGAGACACTGGAGCCGACTGAGCTGCCCGCGACTCTTTTCATACTTTAGAGTTGGAATCATTTAAGTCATTTTATATTATCTATTATGTTAAATATTTTATATTTATTTATTGAATTCGATTAATACATTATTATTTAAATGTTTTAGAACAAACAATAATTCGTAGATCAGAATCACAAGACTGTGGAGGGTGTCACACAGCGTTCGCAACCGTACGATAATTATCGTACATGTACGATAATTTCATAACTACGTACGATGTACGATGGTACACGACTATCGTACGCAGATTGTACGATAATTTCCATTCTGATGAAAAATTTGATGATTACACAGATATCCAATAGCCCAATAACAATTACAGTTGTTTTTTAGTGTCAGCACCATCTATTGGCTCATTTCTTTCTTAGGAACATATTAGGAACACATGCTGTTGCTTCATGGCGCAATCTTGCTACTGTCTTCCAATCAGCGATCGATATCGATATCGTCGTTCGATGTGGTGGAGTGTTGGCAGTTATTGTCTTTTCGAATTTGTAGATGTTGTCTTTTAGAATCTATTCACTTAAACTTTTAAAAAATATGCTTATTTTCATGTGTCTCTATCCTTTAACATTATTTTCTTCTTTATAAATTCGATGTTGGCGCGAACTATTGTTTTTTTTTCATTTAAAAAACAAGTTTACAAGATTTAAACTATAAAGTATTTGCAACATATTATTGTCACGTTTCATATGATTTTTTAAAGTATTTTACCCATTTTCCTGATGGATACGATAATTTTGATCCATATACGAGCATATACGATAATTTTACGGCTCTGGTACGATAGCTGCCTGGCTTCAGGTTGTGAACACTGGTGTCACAGATATAATATGACACCGATTGTGCCGTGAGCTAGTCATTTTGTTGTTGAGCTTTAGCTCAACGGCTCAAACCCATTTGAGCTGATTCATTGAGCTGATTCAGAGCTGAGTTACACACCTCTATTTGTGATCACAAACACAAACTTGCTTGACAAACTATTGTGAAGTTTGTGTTTGATTGATCTAAAAAGAAAATCTATTTATAAATTTTCCTAAACCATTAATAATGGCTATTTTACACCGGGCACTATTTACGTGGTTTATATTTCTAGTATTTTTAATACTACTATGCCTAAGACTAGAATCAAGAACCCATTGGAATTGGTTCATAGTTTTTATTCCCATGTGGGTTTACGACAGTATTTTACTAATATACGTGTTGTTTCATATGGTATCGCACTGCAGAAACGGAATAGAAAGATTTCGAGGAACTATCAACAAAAACGTTTGGTACATAGCAGCAATAGGGCTGAAAATGGCTGCACAAATCATCATCTGTATCAAGTTAGAGTATACCAAAGTAAATCTACCCATATATGTGGTGATGACGCCTATTTGGATGCTTCTGCCGGTCCTTTGCGTCGAAGTTTTTATGCATTTAATCAAACATTCAAGTGGAAGCAGCGGATATTAGAAACATGCCAAAAAATGCTTATAAATAAGTTTAGTGAGGCACTTGGACTATAATAAACTCAACTGTGAGGGAATAGCATGTGACTTCATGTGTTGTAAGATAAATTTAAACTTGGCACACATTCATTGACACTGGGTATGTTTGCACTTGTCAAATTTTCATTTGCTATATGGGAAATTTTGATGATATAACAACTTGTGTCTATATTATAAAAAATAATTTTCAACATGCAATCATTTGCAATTAACGGTCCTGAGATCAAAAGTTCAGTTGTGAAGGAATATCCTGTGGGTTCAACAGCTGTATTGAATTGTAACAGCAATGATTACAATCACAATTTTATGTTCTGGTTGTTTGGCAACAACAAGGTAATAGGCCCCGGTAATGACTATGATGAGAGGAAGTACAAATATGAAGTTTTGTCAGGGAAGCTCCACATTGGTGTAAGTACCTTTTATTTATTTAGATTTCTTGTATGTAAATTGTTTTTATTTTTGCTTCTGGCTTTTTCGTAACTGTATCCTGTCCTTAATGAGTATTAATTACTTTACCAGAGCAAAATTATGTTAAGGATACTTTTATTATTATAGAGTGAGGCAAAGGTCCAGAATTGCTAAACAATTTGTGTTTCTTGGAAAATACAAACAAATGATTGAGGACTTGCAACAAAGCAATAGTTATGCACACTGGGTTTTATTACTCGGAAAATGTGCACAATATTTTAGAAACTCAAATTAGGTTGTTACGATTGTTTGTTAAAATACTATTACCATAAATTATATATATTGTACAATTTTAGAATGTGTCTCCTGATGAATCTGGTCACTATAAATGTGTGTCAAAGCAGCTTGAAGGCTCAGGATTGGCGGTGGGAGAAGTGGAAATGATAGTGACTGGGTCTACATTCTCAGCTATTGATGCAGTAAAGTTAGTGGCTATATTGGTCTCCATCATTGTGATAATTGGCTGCGCTATTCTATACTACCGCTTGAGAAAGGATTGGAAAAAATATGATGGAAGAACAATTGTACCAGGTAAAATATTCAGTACAAATAATAATACATTTTTGTTCATTTGAAAAAAATGAAATAGTTTGTGAAGCTTGAAATGTTGTGGTCAAACATTCCATTTGCATTTAATTGATGAAATAAGTTTTTTGCACTAGGGATAGAATTAGTCGTGTTTTATAAATGGAATTTATGATTAGTCAATAGTCATAATCATCATTTTTATTTTATTAGGGTAACCAACAAGACATACATTGACTTAAATTATCTTAATTAATCAATACATAAATTCCAAATGTTGCCTCAATTATAGGCTACCACAGCATGCAATTAATAATAAATTTTACAATATCACAAGATTTTACTACTTATATCACAATATTCAGAAAAAAAAAGTCTAAAAAGTTATCAAAAAGTTAAAAGGAATGAATATGTCAATTTAATTTAATTTACAATGATAATAATAATAATTCAAATATATAAAAACTAAAAGATTATATAATTTTAATTACATTCATAATTATGCCAAAATTACTAAAAACTAAAAAAAAAAAAATTATTCAAAATAAAAAATATATACTCAAACTTACAAATAAAATTATTATAAAAATTACACATAAAAGATAATTATATTTATATTTGTATTTATGTCAACATTTATTCTCCAGGTGACCTACTATTAAGCGTTTGAATATTTTCAATGAGTTATTAAAAAATATGTCGATGTCTTCCGAAGATACCGATATGGCATTGTACAAATGGATCATCCTAACAATCGGAGCGTTCTTGCCAAGATTAGTTCTGTACCACGGGGCTGCCAGTAACGAACGAGGGTGACGAGGAATTCTGGGTGGTACATTGATAGATATCCTACTAAGCAGGTCCGGGCAGTCGATACCATTATTGAGCAACTTGAAAAGAAATGCTAGATCGGAAACAGTACGCCGAGACTTTAGGGTAGATATGTTAAAATATTCGAGTCTATTTTCGTATGACCTGATAATGTTTCCAATTCTTGCCCGAAAAGCTAGATGCCAGCCTTCTCTGTACAACATCATCATCATTCATTTCTAGTAGAGATGAAATAAATATCTGTTAATAATCCAGTATCTAGCCTAAAGGTTTGAAAATTCTGAACATCTTTAAGATATTCCATTCTGATAACCATTCCCCCACTACACTCACTTTATGCCAAGAATCCGGGATCTGTTGTGTAGCACCCAAGTCCACCCGGTTGTTTGTGCCTGTCCTTTGTGGGCTAGCTCTGTACTTTACGACAATCCTTAATGTTTGGCCGCATATCTGGCTTGAAAGTATCCAGATATCTGGCCAAACAGCTTCCTGTACTTTTCATATCTAATTTTTACAATAGATGAGGCTGATGAAGAGGAATGTGATGAAGTATACAATAGAACCACAACATCTATTAATCAACCAGTTCCAGGCCCAAGTAGGAATCAGTCTTCAGAACATCTTCTCTATGGTATCGACAATCAAGGATTAGATACAGACTTTAATTCTGTTTTTGAAAATATCCAAATAAAGTCACCTATCAAAAGCTTGATTTAGTAATAATGATCAGTAAGTACGAGTTAAATATTTGTGATAATAATGTAGGAAATATATATATACATATTATTTATTTATTGTACATATATATTTATTGTAATTAATAAAGATAATAGTCGAACTGTACATCAAAAACCTTTTTATTTAACAATAAATTTAATGAATCCGTAGTAAGTAAGTAGGTAGCAGCGTTGCCAGTTTTTTTTTAGGGCAAAGCGGGATTTTTCTACCTCTTTAGAAAAAAAAGCGGGACCACAGATTACAGAATAGTAAGGGGACATACTAAAAAAATCCGGCCAAGTGCGAGTCGGACTTGCGCACCGAGGGTTTCGTAGAAACTTGTAGGATGTAAATAGTTCATTCATCACGGGAATCGAGTCTCGAAGATATGTCACCTTGATTTTTCGATTAATTTGTAATATATGTAAAAAAAAATTTTTTTTGCTTTGTAACTACAAATCCCTTTTTGGATTTGTTCCTTTACTTGTGCTATATGGAATTGCTTCTTGGCAAATTTTATGATTCTAGGTCAACGGGAAGTAGTGTTGCCAGGTCCCGTGTGTCAAATTTCGGAACGTAAGGATAAAATAATAGGGATTTTGGGTTTCAAATCGGGACAGTAGTGAAAGTCTGAATTTGGTGAGAAAATATGAAAGCAAAAATATTTGTATGTAGTAGCAGCTTAGTTATATTCAGTTTTCCTGTCAAAATTATCAAATATAGTATCATGAGGTTAGTGAAAAATCGGGACATTTGGCGTCCCGATCAAGGGTTAATCGGGACGTGTCACCAGACCCCTGAAAATCGGGACGTCCCGCGCAAATCGGGACACCTGGCAACACTAACGGGAAGTGCCCTATAGGTTTTGATTCCCTTGCGAGCGAATTGTGGCATATACGGCCATATCTTTAAATTGCGTTGACTTTTTAATTTTGTATGTCACAGTGACATTTAACACCACTGTGTTTAAGACGCGTCACGGGAAAGCTGGTGCCATTTCTGTGCAGTTGTGTTTTTATAATTTTCCACTTCTGCGTCCAACGATGATTTCCCCGTCGATTAATCCTCGAAAAGCGGGACTGGGCCTGTCCCGCGCGGGACATGAAATTTTGGGCTAAAAATCGGGACGTCTGGCAACGCTGGCACAGATATACATCTAAATAGATGCCGCGAGTGTATGTTCGCGTCAGATGGCGAGATACATACATTGATTTGTACAACAAAAAAAAACATTTTAGTGGGTTTTGAATTACTTCTAATGTTGAGATTACATTAGGTACCAGCTACAGTAGGTACGGTAGGTACAGTATTAATATACCTATACTTGAAATATTTTATAAACCCCGCAAAACATAACAACCCGTGATAACAACAACAAAACGGTTTTGGTCGCGATTCGCCGGCATGGCATAGAATGTCACATTTTTATCCCGGGGATCTAAATCTAATCTATTTTAAATAGTTATTTATGCCTTAGGCACCAAAGATCAATTATAACGTCATATCAATGTCTCTAAAAATCTTTATTTTTTTGTACAAATCTCGCCACATATTTTGACTGCGGTGTGTATAGTTTGTGAAGTTAGGGCTTGTAGAGTAAGTGCATGTAGAGTTATAAGCTTGGCTCTACATAAGATCTGACAACTTTTTGACAGTGCGAGCGATAGGTCTTGGCAACATTTTACATTAAAATGTTTTTGGTGGGATTTCACTTCTTTTTGTAAGTTGCTTATGATTTTTTTTTGTTTGAAATTTCCAAGTTTTATATTTTTTTTGTTGTTTGTGTACGCACGGCTACAGATCAAGCTATACATTTCCAATATAAGCTGACCTCTCATTGCAGGAAAATCTTATACAATGCGAGATCAGCTTATACTGGAAATGTATAGCTTGATGTGTTGCCGTGTGTACTAATACAAGCTTACATACCAAATTTCAGCTTACTAGGACTTCAGGAAGTACTAGGGAATGCAAACCGGTTTCACCGAAAATCGAAAAACCGGTTATTCGATACGGTTTTGACCAACAAAAAAACCGGTTTTACATAACATCAAAACCGGTTTTTCGATTTTTTTCGGTTTTTCTTTCAATGTTTGGTAAAACTTAAAAAGCAAGATTAGCCGCCGTTTTGTAAGCTGAGTGCAATGCAGTGAGTATTTTTGTGATGAACTGAAGTGTGTTGATGTGTAGTGTGTTGAGCTGGTAAGAAAATAACTTAAAATAATGATTGTTTTTATGATAGATATAAAATATGTTAAACTTTTTTTTACAATACTAAGGCAGCAAACAAGCGTACGGCCCGCCTGATGATAACCAGTTACCGTAGCCTATGGACGCTTGCAACTTAACGGTTATCACTCGCACGTTAACAACCCTCAACCTTTTTGAAGCGGGGAGCTCATTCCACAGCCTGAATGTCCACTTTGTGGAATGTGGAAGCTTTTTTGAAACCGCACAGTACGAGAACATTTTGGTTCCAATGTGTGAGGATGGACTCCCCATCGGTGACTACGATGGAACAAGGTAACTGGGCATCAGGTCAAACAATTCTTCGGAACACTGTCCGATGGAAAAGCGGTAGAACACACAGAAGAAGGCAGTCTCTCCTCAGACAGGGGCTTTAAAACACTTGTGAGCTCGGGATAGTCGACAATTCTAACGGCACGTTGCTGAACTGAGTCTTAATACCCAAGCTGGTATCCAGGTGCCCACAGAAGATAGCATTACTCTTTTTGGGCCGGTCTTGCGACTTATATTGCAGTCTTTGTCTCGATAAGAAGTACTGTTTCGCTCTATTAATCACACCGAGTTTTTTGGAGACCTTGTAGAGGACTTTGGAACAGAGCGTCTCTACAAATATTATCGTGAAGGATCCCAATGCTTTTCGTGATGTTAAGGGACATGTTCTAGAAATGAGGAGCCACAGCACATGGACTGTTCTCAACGGTGAATGCTTCCGGCTTCTTCAACGGCGTGCGTACGTGTGACTTAGTGGGGTTGCAATGGACTAGGTTTAGTCGACCCCTGTAAGATCGGACGTGAGGCGACGGCGGTCTGCTTCCACTGCGGTGGGAGCGACCAGGATTCCGCATCGCACACGCTTGCAGTGTGCCCTGCGTGGGAACCTGAGCGGCGGATCCTGGTCGGCTTGATCGGGCGGAATCTCTCCCTGCCAGCAGTCGTGTCGGCGATGCTGAGCGGGGATACAGCGTGGAGGGCCGTAGCCTCCTTCTGTGAGACCGTAATGGTCCAGAAGGAGGCTGCTGAGCGGGATCGGGAGACGGCCGATTCCGCTCCGACGGCAGCGCCGAGGCGCAGACGTGTCTCGTGGCGGCCCTCCTGCCCTGTAGGTGGGGCTTAGAATAACAGCTACGGTGTCCCCTGCCTGTCGTAAAAGGCGACTAAACGGGGCTTTTGGGGTCGTGGGCAATCAGTGCGGGGGCTCTGTGCGCCCAGAAGCGACCCCAAGGAGGACGATGGGTCGATGTGGTCACGACTCATCGTGCGATAGCACAGCGAGGGTGCTGGGGGGAGGTATCACACTTCCCCCGGGACGAGCTATCTTAGCGCCGCGCGTGGAGGGGTGAGCAGGTACGCGTTCAATACGAGAGCCCGCCCCCCTCTATAGCGCAGATGGCGACCACCGTGGGGTTTTAGCCGGTATAAGTCCGGCATAGCCTGGCCGCTTCCCACGGGGCGGTCGGGTATCATAAGAGGATTTCCCCACGAAAAAAAAAAAAAAAAAGATTTAGTCGACCCCAATCGGAGTCACTAGTTTGTGTACTCTCGATTTAAGACAAGTCCTTCACGCTTTTTCTCCAATATAGAACGAGGAATATTTGCACGGTTCGTGTAATAAGCGTCCCCTGTAATTTAATCTGCATAGCAATGAATGCTAGCAATAGAGAGTATATCATTAATATTCTGGAGGATCAGTGTTGGGGATAATTCAGAGCCTTGCGGGACATAAGCAGCATTAATGTCATTCTATCGGAGCAACTACTGTCAACGAAGGCTCTTATGTATCTGCCAGACAGCAAGCTGACTGATTGGTTATTTTTTACCCGTCTGCACGACAACAAAGACTGGGTAATTTTTTTTTTATCTGTGGAAAACATTCGTATAATAAAACCATATCACGTTTTTGTGTACACGCAAGTTGCTGTGCCGCTACAATATGCCATGTTCATAATATTACGTGTGAAATTACTTGGGAACAGGACAGGTGATGATATCTTTGATGTTTCTTTTATACCCACTTCATTAACTTTAACTGACAATAATTCCTCAGTTTGCGATTTTTAAATCTTAGGCACGGTTATTATCTATAATTCGAGCTATAGAAATAACGTGAAAAAAAAAACAAGCGAACATTTAAAAAAACCGGTTTTAAAACCGGTTAACCGGTTTTTTCCTCTCATAACCGAAATAAAAACCGGTTTTCATTTTGCCACGGTTTTGCATTCCCTAGGAAGTACCCTATGAGTTTTGATGATCATCAGCGAGTCAGTGACGACATCGGGGTTTTTAGATATCAATAAAATCTAAAGTATAAGAGCTATGTTATTATGTTTAATAAGTTCACTATTGACATCATATCCTGAGAATTTTGTTTATCTGGTATAATCCAAACCCAAGTTATGAGGGTTCAAAAAAACGACGAAACGCTTCGAGAAAAGGTAGGTAGGTAGGCCCTTTCGCTTCGCTTGGCTGTTTTGGCGGGGGGCACGGATGTGCCCCCAGATAAACCCGTCTAGAGCATAACTGACTGAGTAGGTTCCTCGGTACCTACGGAACGATGTGGGAGAGGTGTCGTTAATTCGTGACGTCACGTGAATTACGTGCGTGCCGCGTGACTTGACTTCAGTCAGGTGCCAAGTTCCCTGGCGCCGCGTTTTTAAGATAGCGATACAATATAGAACTTTATTCACTACACAAAAGGCACATATTTCAGTGAGAGAATTCGTGACAAGTGACTCGCGCTCGCCGCGTCGCGTCTCGGAGTCGGTAAACAAGCATACGGCCCTCACCACACGTATCTCTCACGCGTTACCGACCCTTCCTCCTCCCCAATGAGAACTGACCCTAAAGTAAATTATGTTAACAATTATTTATTTGGTAATTAATTCTAGTTAACATTAAGAATTTATAAAGTCAATGTGTTACAATTTAAATACAGTATGGCTTATGGCTTACCTCTTATCGAAAATATTGTACCCGCAAAACTATAAGGAATGAGAATAAAAACTTACGACGCGAATTTTCCCCGTCGCGCGCCTTTCCGAACGAGCAAACTGCGGCGCTACGCACGGGTAGGGAACTCGGGATACTGGATAGCGCAACTAATGTATAGTTTTTGAGATGTTCTCCAACTGTATGTCGCCTACATTAATTGTAAATTATTAGGTATCTTAAGGTGAACGCACACTTATCCGAGCCGAACGCATCGAACGAAACGAATTTTAGAATTCGGTAATAAGAAATCTTATGAAAGCTCGCACTCCGAATCTGGAAGAACCCCAGAAATCCTAGACAAATTCGAATGACGTCATCAGATTCGGCGCGGCTTATGCGGTCGACTCGACCGATGCGCTCGCATTCTATCAATTGCATACGACAGAGCAACACGCAAGTTGTTTTTAGGGTTCCGTAGCCAAATGGCAAAAATCGGAACCCTTATGGATTCATCATGTCTGTCTGTCAGTCTGTCTGTCCGTCCGTATGTCACAGCCACTTTTTTCCGAATCTTAAAGAACGATACTGTTGAAACTTGGTAAGTAGATGTATTATGTGAACCGCATTAAGATTTTCACACAAAAATAGAAAAAAACATACTTGTGGGGTATCTATGGATAGGTCTTCAAAAATGATATTGAGGTTTCTTATATGATTTTTTTCTAAACTGCGCGAGAGACACTTCCAAAGTGGTAAAATGTGTATAAAAAATATACCATGCAAACTTTACCGAAAATTGGTTTGGACGAGAAAAGTAAGTAGTAAGTAGTTTCTTTTTAATACGTCATAAAACGTAAACCGCAATTTACCATTCATTCAATATTTTTGGCGTTTTTTTTTTTCATAGTAAAGTTGATTTGGTTAATATTACATGGAACCCTCCGTGTACGAGTCCGACTCGCACTTGGCCGGTTTTATTCTTCTTTGGCGCGGTCGATTCTTTCGGTGCGGATATGTGTGCTAGGCGTCTTTGACTTCGATTCGTTCGGCTCGGATAAGTGTGCGCTCACCTTTAAGATACAGAAAATGCCGATTTGATATTGTTTGATAGAACGCCATAATATTATCCAATGAAATATTAATTTGTACCTAATAAAAAGTACCTACTCATAATTTTATCACAAAGGGGTACAAACATTTTGGGAGCTGGCATAGCCACCCGCCGCCATTTTGTTTTTTTTTCAATGTGGCGGCGCACGGTGTAAGCATTATATTTGGGTAGAGGACACTTACAAACAAACAATTTTAAGAGGACTCAATTCGTCATACTTTTCATACAAAACCCCTGTACTTATTATGGCGTTGTTAAACATTTTTCGTTAGATGTTTTGAACAAATTAGTATCTTGTGTACTATATCTAGCCTTGTATCTTGGCGTAATTTAAAAAAAGTGTGAAACAAATTCAGCCAAAGCCTCCGAAAAACAGCGTTTTTGCCTGAACTTTGGCCATATCTAATATACCTATAAATTGTAAAAGTAAAGAAAACATTTAGATACCAGGCTTGCAAATGTATTGGAGATTCTAAATAACTAACTTTTTTTTCACAAACTTGTAAGATTTTTTCACAAGAAGTATACTCCTGGAACAAGTTTTATGAATGCGAAATCATGAATGACGACCTAGCGAAGCGGCCGCGAGTGATCATCGGAATTTACCAACTGATAACCGACGGCTCTGATGCTATCTCTCTTTATTCGCAGTCAAACATTACATTGGATGAAACAACAAGTTTTTAGACTATGCTCGCGTTGAAGTTGCGCCGGCCACAGAGGGCCGCCTTAAGCAATATGGTGACCTGCAGGGCTATTTTAAAACGTCGGAATCGATATCGGAAACGGATTCAAAAAATTACAAGGCGAATTTCAGCAATTGGTATTTTAATTTCCGAAAACTTTTCGATGAATCGAATTGATATTTTGGTAAAGAAACATCAAAAATATTCAAATTCGGAAATTAAAAAAGCAATTGCGCTATATCGCCTCGGTAGTTTTTGAATCCGTTTCCGATATTGAATCCGAGCGTTTTAAAATAGCCCTGCTGAAGTGTCACGTTTCCGAGATATTTGGAGGTAAAGATCGCCCGCCATATTAGAATAACGACAATAATTAAAAATTAACTTATTACGTGTTTATATGCATTAGATTGTATTCAAATAACAGTTCCCAGGTAGATTTAACTATTTATTAGAAAAACATATACCTAAAGTAAAACAAAGAGCACAAAAAACAATATACCGCACACAGATATTAAAAAAAGTCGGATATATTCTCGCTAACAAAAAACTGTGTCACTCAAGTCGGCCACCACGCTGTACGTACAAGCCGGCACGCACACATTCACACATTAGTTGAGCGCGAATAATCGACTCTGTGTAAACGGCGACAGAGTCTAATTTCCCGCGGAATAACCAACTAAGGTGTGCGTGAGAGGTGGCCGACTCCATAGACACAGTTTTTTGTTAGCGAGAATATGTCCTCCGTAGTCTGTGATACCGCATCGCAATATTCGCAATGAAACACAATGTTGTCTAGTAGCTCGGATCGTGGTGGTTAACTTGTTTTCCATGTCACCGTTATTAAACAAAAATGACAATACTTGTCTTAAAATATCATGATACCGAGATATTGGAATATCAATGTATATATAATATGAGAAGGATGACAATAGTTTAAAGTTTAAAGTTGATTAAGTACAATTTATGTTCTTGTTTTTAAGCAATAAACTGTGGTCAAATAATATTGCATAACGGTTTTAAAAATAAAATAACGCAGACTTGAGTCTCAGTGGGGTTGAAATAGACTAGGTTTAGTCGACCGTAATCGGAGACACTAGTTAGTGAGCTCTCGATTTCAGACACAAGCCTATCGCGGCTTTCCTCCACCACGAAACGAGGAATATTTGCAATGAGCGTCCTCTGTACAATGAATGCCGTCAATAGACAGCATTTCATTAATATGCAGCAGGAACAGTTTGGGGAAAGTACAGACCCTTGCAGGACGCCAGCATTTATGTCTCTCAGCTCTTATGCATTTGCTGGATAGAAAATTGGCGACCCATTTGCATAGTCCCTCGGGAAGCCCATATGGTGGTAACATCAATGATATTATAATAGAGATATGCTATCCTCATACTAAGCGGCGTTCAGAAATTGTTGAATTAGGTGAATGCGATAGATAATACGGAACGTATGGTACAGAAAGAGATAGCTATATGTAGCCGCTAAGCAAAATTACGACAATTGTCTGAATTCGTCTGCAACAATTTGCGTGCGTTAATGCGATATCTACCTCTTTTTATTATAATATCATTGGGTAACATCGTTAGAAGACCCCGGTGCCAGACCCGATCGATCGCCTTCGCCACCTTGACTCTCGATGGCGAGTGACCACTTGGCTGGATGGTTAGTGGCTTCCACCATAATCCCTTGGCTGGTGACCTTCTAGTGTATACATAGACACATCACATAGATATACACTAGAAGGTCACCGGAAGCCATATTGTCGGTCACTCAACAAATCGTGATCCTCTAGGTATCTCAAGAGTTGCGTGTTGATCACTCGCTCTATGACATTGGAGAGAATGGAAGGTGATGGCAATAGGCCTGTAATTCGTCAGGTCTGATCTGTCGCCTTTTTGGGCATTGTGTGCACGTGAGCAGTCTTCCACGAAGACGGGACTTTCATTTAAGTAGATGTTTTATTAGGTCGGGCCGGCCGCGGGACCGGGTTTTTTTTATTTATTTACGTCGCTATTGTAATTTTGGCGCCCAGGGAGCTTTACTTAGCGATCTTTAGTTCCAATTAACTTGATAACATGAGATTTTAGGTCAAGTATTGTCATTTTTGTTTGTATAATAATAACGACAAGATGGAAAACAAGTCACGATCCGAGCTACTTTGACAACATTGTGGTTCATAGCGAATATTACGATGCTATTTAGTAGGTAAGTAATTAAATAAAAAAAATATAAATCAACCTGGGAACTATTATTTGAATACAATCGAATGCATATAAACACGTAATAAGTTAATTTTTAAGGATTGTCGTAATTCTCATATAGCGATCTTTACCTCCAAATATCTCGGAAACGTGACACTTTGGGCCACCATATTGAGGATTAGGATATTGATTAACATTTTTTGTTTGTATAAGTGTCCTCTACCCATATATACCACATACATCGTGCGCCGCGACATTGAAAAAAAACTAAAATGGCGGCGGCTACCTATGCCACAAAGATTCTATCACCTTTAATAGAGATTCAGATAGGTTTAGTGAACACAAAACCATGGGCGTACCCAGGGGGGGGCAGGGGAGGGCAGGTGCCCCCCCCTGGATTTCGTATACCTATATACCTACTGTACTTAAGTTCATACTTTACAATATACTATGCGTTAACATTAACTATGTTAGCCTTAGTGACTTGACTTCTCTAAGTTTTAACGTCTAAGCAGTTGTTTCATATTAATATCTCAGAGTATATAAATACTTACGTACAATTAATATGCAGAACAAATCAGTTTTAAAATATCGGGTCTACATTTCAAGTAAAGTAGGAATGGACCTAATTACATGATTTGTTGATGTTAGTGTTAATCAAAATGGCTTTTTAAAGGCTTTTTAATGGCTGCGTTTGGTAATTTGTCAATATTTTATAAAAATCTTTTTAGGGTCAAAAAAAAAATTAAAAATAAAAACAAAAAGATTTTTGTTTTTTTTAAACCGGGACAATTTTGCCCTCACTGGGGACAGCGGGTCAGACAGCCTGAAAGCGGGACGTTAGGTGCGAGTCCCCGTGTCGTGTGTAACAAGCGCGGGGAACCCGGCTTAAAAAAATCTGTTGTGCCCCCCCTGGGCCAGAAGCTGGGTACGCCCATGCTGACAAAATATATTATGGACCATAAGTGTAACTTTCTGAAATATTAAGGGCTTACCTTGGATTTCGTATGCCTACGTACCTACAGTAGTCGATAAAAGTTCTTAATTTACAATATCTGGGGGCACGGAAGTGCCCCCCGCCAAGACAGCCAAGCGAAGCGAAAGGGCACTACCTCAGAGTATATAAATACTACGTACAAGCACTACCTACCTTTTCTCGAAGCGCTTCGTCGTTTTTTTGAACCCTCATAACTTGGGTTTGGATTATACCAGATAAACAAAATTCTCAGGACATGATGTCAATAGTGAACTTATTAAACATATTGAGTTTCAATAACATAGCTCTTATACTTTAGATTTTATTGATATAAAAAAAACTCCGATTTCGTCACTGACTCACTGATGATCATCAAAACTCATAGGGTACTTCCTGAAGTCCTAGATAGCTGAAATTTGGTATGTAAGCTTGTATTAGTACACAACCAACAAAAAAAAATATAAAACTTGGAAATTTCACACAAAAAAAAAACATAAGCAACTTACAAAAAGAAGTGAAATCCCACCAAAAACATTTTTATGTAAAATGTTGCCGCCAAGACATATGGCTCGTACTGTCAAAAGTTATCAGATCTCATGTAAAGCCAAGCTTATAACTCTACATGCACTTACTCTACAAGCCCTAACTTCACAAACTACACACCGTAGTCAAAATATGTAGCTTGGCCGTTTCAATACTACAAGAACTATTGAATAACAAAAAAGTAATGAACAGTGAATACATTTTTCACCTTACTCCTATGTGACGGTAGCGAAACGGCCAAGCCACATATTTTGACTACGGTGTGTAGTTTGTGAAGTTAGGGCTTGTAGAGTAAGTGCATGTAGAGTTATAAGCTTGGCTTTACATGAGATCTGATAACTTTTGACAGTACGAGCACGAGCCATATGTCTTGGCGGCAACATTTTACATAAAAATGTTTTTGGTGGGATTATATTATGCGTAAACTTTTTAAAAAACGCTGCGCGTCCGATTAAGTTGCAATAATGCATAACATAACCATATATTTTTTTTGGTTTGAGCGGTTTTGAGATTTTATTAGAAAACTAAGAACATTTTTTTTGTTTTCACGTTATACTTAGTTTGTATTACATGATAGCCTTAGTGACTTGACTTCTAAGTTCTAACGTCTAAGCAGTTATGCAGAACAAATCACTTTCAAAATATTGGGTCTAGTTTTCAAGTAAAGTAGGAAGTTAATTAGAGAAAAAACTTCTTCGGACCGAAAAATAATAGACACCTACCTAAATTTAATTACCGTTTGGTCCATTTTTGAAAGCGAGACATTTTTGCCCTCATTGGTGATAGCGGGACAGACAGCCTGAAAATGGGACGTCCCGACTGAAGCGCAAAGTATAGTGTGTGTCCCCGTGTCGTGTGTAAGGCAAAACAAGCGCGGAGAACCCGGCTTAAAAACCACTTATGACTCTCTTTAGAAAAAACTTTAATGATATAAAATAGATATGCATTTTTAAAAACTTTTATTACTGGCTCCAGATATATTTTGTTTATCGGGTGTAACATTATCATTTGTCGTGAATGATTGTGGTGTTGTGTCGAGCGTCTCATCTTCGTCATCTTCACCATCAACTTCCATTTCAAAAACTTTTACTCTTCTGTAGCTCTTGGATAAAACCACTGCAACTTTACGACCTCCCGATACTGCTATACGGTAACCATCCATCTTTTCAAGTACCTTGTACACACCTATATCTAGTATAGGAGCAATATCTTTTTTTAATGTTTTCTCATTAAATATACATGATTTTGACTTCACATTGAATTCATGCGAGTATTCCAAAGCAATTTTTATTGGCAATTGAACAAATATTGTATTTTCTTCACCATGAGGATGCTTTGTTAGTATGGAAAGATACTCGGGAGAATAAAACTGTAAGTCGAGTATATCTACATATTCATCAGAGGATTTTACATTAGAATTATCTCGAATCAAATTTGGTGAAAAGTAATACTTCACAGCAGTAGCCGTACATGTCTTATCCTTAATATTTACAGACATAAAATATATGCAGTCTTGTTTGTTTGTTATACTAATGGCCATCATAAATATTTTTTGAGCTGCATCAAATGTTTGAGACACACGCAACTGATCAGCTATGTTTTCATGCAGTTTATCTTCGTAGCACTTAATATTGAACAAAACGGAAAAGTATTTTCCAGTGTCGTTTTGGGTGATATCAAAAACATTATGTATTGCTTTCTTCAAATATGTTTGTTGTTGCACAAGTGAAAACTTCCTGAACTCTGTCATTGAGAAAATAGTTTCACTGTCTTTCAATAAACAGGAGTTTTCTTTGAGGAATTTATGCCAGGGATTATCTTCATCATCAGGCAATATTTTCAAGTCTTGGTCTTGTAAATATTGTCCTAATCTTTCTATATTAAATTTTAATGGTTTTTCTGTCGTATTTTCATTACTTTCAACTTGAACATTATCAAAATTGTACAAGTACTCAGCAATGTGAGTGAGCTCCTGTTGAGTTATTTTCACAATTTCACTTGGTGTTTGTTCATCTAATAAACGGACAATGACAACAAACAGCCATCTGAAGAAGGCTTTATAATTGCGCATTGAAATATCAATAACTTGTTGTAATTCTAAACATTTGTTGAGAAAAGCACAACACGCTTTTATAGCTGCGGTTACTGTATTTTCTTCGAGGCCAAGAATCTGAAAGAAATTAAGAATTAATAACACTAGGTTCATGGATCCAAGATAAGTACTGAAAGCAAATTAATGTGAATATTGTTACCTTATATCTATCCGGTACTCTTGTAAGTCCTCTCAATTCAGCGAGATAATACGTCAAGCTTTGTCCAACAATATTTAACTGCTTAAGAACTAACTTTTGTATTGTAGAATAGCTCAATTCTACAGAATTCCCAAATTTTTTTAAGTCGTTAGCTGTTAATTTACTCAACAGAAATAGTTGTAACTCATCGGATGGTGTACCTGTACGAGTAACAATGGCGTTAGTATTTGAAAATTATTATAAAATGAAATTGATTCAATCAATAGCTACACGGAGAAACCACCATAACCCCTCCGCGTATAAGATTTTATTCGAGTTAAGACTAATGAACAGAGTGAATCAAGAGAAATTTATATAATTTATGGTCAACAGTTTTGTGGATATAAATAACTTTCATGAAGTCGGCAAAATAGCCATCGCAGGCATTTTCGCGTGCGCTGCATAAATGATGGTAAGCGATACGTGAAAATAATGTAGATGGGTTTCTGCCTAGAATAGTTAGAAAAAGCCAACACCAGCTTAAGTCCTTATTTTAAGCTTAAAGAAAATCTACAAACCTAACATAAGTAACTCCAATAAATCGGCTGAGACTCCGCCTTCAGGAAGCGAATCTGCATAATAGGCCATTTTGATATCCATTTCCAGCAAAATATTTTCCCAAGCTTCAGTTATTGATATCATAGTCTGATCTAAATGTGATAGTAATTGAACAACTTGGCCATGCTTATTGGCAACAATAAACATTTCCTCTGCATAAGCTGACAGCACACTTGTATTGATGAGGCACAGAAGTACGTTATCAATGACTGTATCTACATAAATAACTTGCATCACGCTAAAATCATCAGACAAATTGATATCCAATACTTTATACTCTCCAAATTCATCTTTAGCAACTTGAGCTAAGTGTATAGTGCCATATGGGTATCTGCCGAAGATGTTCATGTAAATGTACCCCGTTCCGTAGCCTACTAGTAGCATATTCAACTGTGTTGGCTCTTGGATCTCTTTTAAATCTTTGATATGTTCCTCGGAAGTTTGGTTCTTAAAGCCACTAGGCATGTCGGGTTTTTGTAAAAATATTGAAGCATCATCCTGAAAATCAACACTCGATATGTTTTATATCTAGTCAGGGTATAGGTAGCCATAAGTACAGGAAATACTACTAACGTATAGTAGCGAGACACCGGTGTAAAGTTGATATGTGTAAACTATAGAGTAAGAATATTAATAGAGTGATAGCGTTAACAATGTTGATTTTTAACTATCATGGGGCTCCATTATACTAAAGTGCTCAGGGCCTCAAATAGATTAAAGACGGCCCTGGTCGCTCTATTAATATTCTATCTCTATGGTATAAACAAAACGGGCCAGTTGGCGTTGTTGGTTAAGATTCCACTTATAACGCCGCAGGTCGTGGGTTCGAGTCCCACCCAGGACATGCGTTTGTGCGCATGAAAACGTCTGCATGTCCTGAGTTTGGGTGTAATGATGTATAATACGTATGTATTTACAAACATAATGTAGTTATCTGGTTTCATTGTACACACGGCTACACATCAAGCTATACATTTGCAGTATAAGCTGACCTCTCATTGTACGGAAATCCCATACAATGCTAGATCAGCTTATACTGGAAATGTGTAGCTTGATGTGTAGCCGTGTGTACAAGCTCTGCGTGAAGAAATGTCCCAGAATATTTAGTGTTTATAAAAGCTTGTGTCATCCAGTAGTCCAGTACGTAGTACTGTGTAAGAGAAACTTCTACTTTGCCATAACGGTACGCCTACTATGCGTTTCCTACGCTAACATAATCTACACTAGGGACTATTACGGTGAAACATTATGTATGAAATGCTTCCAAAAGTGTCCGATAGAGGTGGTGCTCGTCATTCAAAATATTCACCGTAGTCGATAAAGAGTGTGCATTACGTTAGCGAGGAAACTGGAATGCTCATGGTAGAGGTACCGGGCAACTAGTCGTTATAAAAAAAGGAGTTAACTGATTGCAACTGAAAAGAGGAGTATGCAAAGTTGAATAAAGGGGTACGTTGACTTTTATGAACATATTCAACATTTGTTGCGTCTGTTTTTTCCTAAGGTTAGGCTACAAGAAATAATTAGTATAAATATATCCACGGAATTATTTTTTGAAACTTACATACAAATTGTATTCTGTAGCACTTTCTAAAGTATCAGCTCTGACTGCCCACGTAATGCAGGTGATTTCACATTGATTAACATCATCAAAGTCTTCCGATTTCTCTTGTCCCAAATCATACTTATCTAGGATTTCCTTATCTTCAATATCAACTATATAGACTGATCCTGAACTGTATCCAATTGCCAGGGCCTGAAAAATACTTGGAATACAGAATGGAGTAAAAAGATAACCCCGTATGCGACTCTGTCTGTCTGTCACAGTGGTATATAACCAGTTAACCACTTCTGCTATTGATTGGAAATTTGCAGTAGGTTTAAATCTTGCTTCATCAACATCATCAGCCTATAATGTCCCACTGCTGAGCACAGGCCTCCTTTCACAAATGAGGGTGGAAGGGAATGAGCAATACTCCACCCTGCATGCCCACTGTGGATCGGTGGAGGTAGGCTAGTGGTCAACCTACTGTTGGAATTTTTCAAGCCGCCTAGGAGGTATCCAACTAACTTAACGACTATCACAATTAAGTGATAACCACCCATCCAGGTACCGACCACGACGGTGGTAGCTTAACTTTGCCGATCGATTAAGAACGGCTAATCATGCTACACCACGAGCGCTTAAATCTTGCTTACGCATACTTAATGCAAATGACAAAACATAAAAAATATTTTTACTTTCTTTGCAAAAGGGGCTTTAAGTGGGGTATCATATGAAAGGGCTTCATTTTGTACATTCTAAAACTACTAGGTTTCTAATTTCTTTCATGATAAAAAATGCTGAAAAAAAAACCTATTTCTAACAGACTTCCTAGAGTTACAGTTGAGATTACCACTGTGACAGCTGAATAAGGTTTCAGGCACCGCCATCATGGAATAATCCCTTAGAGTAGTAATACCGAACAATCAAATTCCGCAACTAGTCAGTGATTTTGCACTGATTTTGAACAGTAAGGACCAATCACTACATCGTGTGTTCTTGACTTGGCCAATCAGAGCTCATTGTCAGTGGTGGGATATTGGCAGAATTATATTTCAAACAAAATGAACGTCATTACACTTCTTTGGTTTAATTGTTTGATGGGCACCGCCCTTTCAATCACTTAACTTTCTAGGGACTATACCGACTTCCTAGTTTACGAAACCATACAGAAAAACCTACTCATGTTGGATTCCCTAATCCAATATGAGTAGGTTAGTGGAAAGGAGTTACAAGACCTAGCAGGTGTAAGTGGCTCGATGGGAGCAACATTGATGCGTGAGCCTATAGTCACCTAGTCCTAATAAAAGGCGGGCGCCCAGTACTTTGTCCGCATTGCAGCCTACTTCACATACTATTGATTGGAATCAAAATGGATTCTAATTGTGCGGTTTCAAATTCAGGCTATGAAATGAACTTCCCGCTGGGGTTTTCCCAAGGGAGTACAGTATGGGGTTCTTAAAAAGCGTGTGAAGAGATTTTTGCAACGCGCGACATATACTCCTGGTGTTGCAAGAGTCAATAGGCTATGGTGACCGCTTACCATCAGGTGGGCCGTAAGCTTGTGTTAATTCAAGCATTCAAAAGTAAAAATAAAAAGTATTTATTTTCTCTTACTTTTCCATCAGGACGCCAAGCCATAGCTTTAACAGAGACATTTTCCTTTGGAGGTGGTAAGTTCCAAACTTTCTGCCAGTGGAGTCTATGCACTTGAACTTCACCTATAAATATTAAGATATTTTTAATATTACTTCATATCTAAAGTAAATTAAGTAGATTATGGTAATCTGTAGGCTTACTTCCTGTGAGGGAACCAGGATTTGAATTCTAAGTCTATTGCAGATCAGTTTGCTCCCACAATTTGTAGAGTTGCCAAATATCAGAATTTGACGGCAAGTATTATACCTACTTACTTCAAAGATTTTGAGGAATCAAGATTTCTCCATGTACACAATCAATACTTTTTTTTTTATACCTCTAAGGTGGCAAACAAGCATATGGCCCGCCTGAGGGCCTGCCTACCATGAAAAATGATTAACTTTTGAACTAGGAACCAACAATCTGATATTTAGCAACAACAAGGTTTTGCTTAACTTTATGCTACTTGCATAAATCCAATTTCCAATAGTTCACAATTTTATTCCAATAGTAAAAATTCAAAAATCATATTTACACTAACAATAATAAACGGCTGAACGAATTTAGATGAAATTTAGCAAGCAGATAGGTTCTGGATTGACATAGGATATTTCGTTATCCCGCAAAACATAAAATAAAATTTATAGTTATTTACTTACCCTTAAAGTTGCTCAAAGCTAATAAGTCAAGTCTATTAGACCACACCATTAGGTCCACTTTATAAGCAACATGTCTTTCTTCCACTTGTCGCATGCCACAATGATACATTGACATTTTGGACAAATTCTTATATTTATTGTATTAATTTTGGATTGTTTCATAAGATTGTTTTTCTTTCAACTTTAGCTCTCATCACCACAAACTACTAAGAGAACTAAAGTTTCTCATCACAGACTAGTATTTTTTTGTTTATTTGTTCATGACCATGGATCGAAGTCCTTCAGTCGCATACCTTTTACATATTTATAATATCACTTTAATATAGTCCGCACATTCACTTTCACATAGTCCGTATGATCAGTCAGCGTCCAGTCATGTTATAGTAAAATGGTGGTCATTGTACTAACACTTTTCACGGACTTCTTGAAACAACTTGTAAAGTCACGATACACATCATTCATTTCATTTGACTTCACTGGTGCACATGGATTGATCTTTATTGGATAAAATACCACCGATAATGGTGCCGATTCTGTTGTAAATCGCACTAAACTAATTTTAGTCACATCTCATCTCTTTCTTACGAACATTATTGAAAAAGGATAGAACATATTTTAAGTTGTCAAATTAATCTTTGCCGTCTTATTTTACGTAACCGCGATAGATGGCGACTAAATTTATATTAAAAACAAGCATTGAACTAATTTGACAGGACTAAATTTCTTACATCCTTTTCTTATGTTCTTTGTTAGAAAGAGACATAGTGAGATTAAAATTAGTTTAGTTGTGAACAACAGAATCACGGCCAATATGCAATAAAACTCAAAATACACGAATTTATGAAAATAAAAATTAAAAACGCAATGTCACTCTGCAAGTACCCGCGAAAAAGTCCGTAGAGATACCAAGAATCATATTCTAATATATAAGATTCTTGCAAAGAAATTGGATATATGCGGATTCTTGGATACTACGTATGCTCAGTGTTGCCAACCCCAATCTAGACTAAAACTGCAAAGAAGCATTCAAAAAGCTGTAGAAAACAGTAAATTTCTACATAAAGACCTGTAAATCTTCAGCTTTTCTTATTTTGCATTATTTAATAGCAGTAATCAATAAAACAATATAATAAAGTAAGAAGATTATACTTTTATTCGTAAATCAACATAAATTTTAACAAATTTACACTATTTCTACTAAAACTGCTCGTTTTCAATTTGCACACATACTCTTGATGTTCAGTTCATCTTTAATTTTAAAATCGTACATATTATTATTAAATCTCTTTATATGGTCATTGGTAGCATTATATTGAACTCGAAACAATTTTTAATTTCTGATTTTGTATGTAAATTGCCTTTATGGTAGTGGTAGATAGCTAATGCGGGTTACGCAGTGAATTAAATAGATGCCGCCAGCATTATAAAGAAAAACTGTAGATTTGGAGGTCTGAACTAAAAACTGTGAAGATATCGAAAAAACTGTAGATCTACAGTTAAAACTGTAGAGTTGGCTACACTGCGTATGCTATTGCTCTCAATGCCACAAACTACCAAGAGAACTAAAGTCATGGTATAGTTAATATATAAGATTCTTGGTTACTATCTATACATACTCTTTGGCTAAAGGTCTCATCTCACTCAATGCTCATGCTTTTTGCTTTGCTGTTTTTTTTTAATTTGTTTATGACCATGGATACAAAGTCCTTCAGTCGCATAGATTTTATGTATAACTAGCTATCTCGCGTGGTTTCACCCGCGTTCTCGTGATTAAAAGTAACCTATAATACTCGGGGATAATGTAGCTTCCTATTAATGAAAGAATTTTTGGAATCCGACTAGTTGGTAGTTCCAGAAATTAACCCGTTTAAACAAACAAACAAAAAAACCGCTTTATTATAGTTATTATTATTATTATTATTAAGTAGTATAGTTTCTGTGTATAGTTTACACTTTCATATAGTCCGCATTATCAGTCACCGTCGTCATAATTTAGTAAAATGGTGGTCATTGTACAACACTTTTCAAGCACTTTTTGAGACAACTTGTAAAAGTCAAGATACATAAGTAAGAGCCCACGATGATCTGACCTTCGTCATTTTATAAAACCTGAAAGTTTCTCTATGTATGTCCCTAATAGAGGTAAAAACGATCCTCGAATATGAAGTTTGGATCGCGGTGGCTTTGGAAGTTATCAGGTAGCAAAGGTGTCAAAAATTGCACCTCAAATTCGTTAAAGTATAAAGGTCAGTTTTTATATATTTTATTTGGACTAATATTAGAAATCACGTCGTCCATTGTCAGACACTTTGAACGGTGGAAACCCCCTGTCAGACCTTAAAGTATTAAAAAATATTATTCAACTTTCGTCATTTTATAAAAGCTGAAATTTATATATGTTACTTGACGAACTATCAACAGATGATTTCTCAGTTGTCAGACACTTTCGATGGTGGGTTTGCCGTGTCAGACACATTAAAGGTCTATCGTATATAGTGCAGTGCGTTCGGCGCTTTAATTTACTTTTTAATGAAATTCTCATCTTTTAGTTTTTTCTTTGTTTCTTTTTAAGTAATCGGTGTATTTTGTTCAAAGTAGTGTCATTTGAAAGCTAGAATGTCTATTTGGTCGATAAAATAAAACTATGGAACAAAAACCTAATAAAAAAAAACGATATTATATAAAAAAAAAACAAAAATATTGTGTTTTTTTAGATTTTTGATCTGTAACTCTAAAACTGGGTCATTGATGTAGAATTTTTGCATGATTTATTAAATTTCATGATTTAATCTACAAACTCTCCAAAATAACTATGTATCTATCTCTTTTCGTTTGTAAAAAAAAAATACATTCAATATACCTCGCGCTCGCACCTACGATAGACCTTTAATGTGTCTGACACGGCAAACCCACCATCGATGTCTGACAATGGATGATGTGATTTCTAATATTAGTCCAAATAAAATATATAAAAACTGACCTTTATACTTTAACGAATTTGAGGTGCAATTTTTGACACCTTTGCTACCAAAGACACCGCGATCCAAACTTCATATTCGGGGATCGTTTTTACCTCTATTAGGGACATACACAGAGAAACTTTCAGGTTTTATAAAATCACGAAGGTCAGATCGTCGTGGGCTAATATGTCATAATTCATTTCACTTCACTGGTGCACATGGATTGATCTTTATTGGTTTTTTTTTATCTCCTTTTTTTACATTTAGTACCTAATATTTGTGGCATATCGATGAGTTGACTTGCACAGTAATGTGACCCTTGTCACAACTGCCTAAATATTCATAGGAGGATTTATGTTCCTATGGTAAGTTAGTTACCTACATTAAATCCTGCGGAATTTTCCGTCGCAAGCGCCTTAGACCTGGCGTGTCCATTAAACGACTGGCAAGAGAGTTTGGATGGTGCTCGATTCGAACTGTGTACGATTTTATTTTGCTGGAGATTTCTTCTTTAACTGTTGAGATATGTAGGTCACGATGTAGAGCTTCATTTTTGATATACCATGGTGCGTTTGTTATTATCCTTAATATTTTATTTTGAAACCGCTGGATAATTTCCAAATTTTTATTGATATTGATATTTAATTTCAATTTTTTAATTCATTTTATTTTTATTGACGATATATAGATTCATCTTTTTCAAATGTGACATGACTTAGAGTTAGGTATTTTTTTAAATAATTATAGTTATTTTATTGTATTGTTTTTAGTGTAACTTTTAAAACTAGGCTAGTTATTACTTCTTAAGTTTATATTATTAGTACTAAGTGTCAATCTCTAATTGCTGTGCCCTACAGGGTCCATGTGAACCATTTCATATTGTTTAAGACCTTACTACACACATGTGATGCAATAAATGAATAAATGAATAAATGAATAAATGAATAAATGAATAAATGAATAAATGAATAAATGAATAAATGAATAAATGAATAAATGAATAAATGAATAAATGAATAAATGAATAAATGAATAAATGAATAAATGAATAAATGAATAAATGAATAAATGAATAAATGAATAAATGAATAAATGAATAAATGAATAAATGAATAAATGAATAAATGAATAAATGAATAAATGAATAAATGAATAAATGAATAAATGAATAAATGAATAAATGAATAAATGAATAAATGAATAAATGAATAAATGAATAAATGAATAAATGAATAAATGAATAAATGAATAAATGAATAAATGAATAAATGAATAAATGAATAAATGAATTTTTTTTTTTTTTTTACTGTTTATAGGCCTGTGTTTGACTGCAATCTCACCATGCTAAGTGATGATGCGGCCGAAGGTGGTAAGCACACAAAGCCTAGAAGGAACTGGCTCTCAAGTGCAGCTATCGGAACACACCGAAAGGTGCTTGGCGACAGATTTTCAACTTGAGGGTGGTAGCCAGCCAGGCGGGTACTACAAAGTACCCTACCACCGTGCTATGGTTTCCTCACGATGTTTTCCTTCACCGAAAGCTCAAGCTCATTGTAGGATTCGAACCCGGGACCTTCATCTCGGTATCCGACGTCACTACCACTGAGCTATCATCGCCTTAAACATAAATGAATAAATGAATAAATGAATAAAATGAATAAATGAATTAATGAATAAATGAATAAATGGATAAATGGATAAATGGATAAATGGATAAATGGATAAATGAATAAATGAATAAATGAATAAATGAATAAATGAATAAATGAATAAATGAATAAATGAATAAATGAATAAATGAATAAATGAATAAATGAATAAATGAATAAATGAATAAATGAATAAATGAATAAATGAATAAATGAATAAATGAATAAATGAATAAATGAATAAATGAATAAATGAATAAATGAATAAATGAATAAATAAATTTCAATATTGGAATGAGAAACAGTTCCCCATAATTCAATCTCATAGGACCAAACAGGTTTGATGATGGATTTATAAACGGTAACTTTGTTTTGGAGTGAAAGTTGAGACTTGCGACCAATTAGCCAGTATAGCTTTCTTATTTGCAGACCGAGCTGTTTGCGTTTTGTAAAATTGGATTAAATAACACCGATAATATGCAATTAAACTCAAAATACACGAATTTATGAAAATAAAAATGAAAACGCAACGTCACTCTGTAAGTTCCCGCCATAAAGTCCCTTTGCTTTTTTTTTTGTTAATTTTTTTCTTGACCATGGATACTAAGTCCTTCAGTCGCATACATTTTATTTATAATATCACTATAATATAGTCCGCACATTCACTTTCACATAGTCTGCATGTTCAGTCACCGTCCAGTCATGTTTTAGTAAAATGGTGGTCATTGTACTAAAACTTATCACGGACTTTTTGAGACAACTTGTAAAGTCACGATACACATATTCATTTCATTTCACTTCACTGGTGCACATATATTGATCTTTATTGAATAAAATACCACCGATAATATGCAATAAAACTCAAAATACACGAATTTATGAAAATAAAAATGAAAATGCTGCGTCACTCTGCAAGTTCCCGCCAAAAAGTCCCGTCCCTTTGCTTTTGCTGCAGTGTTGCCAGATCAGATTTTCAAAAATCCGTAGAGTTCCGTTAATTGTCTCTAGAAAAATCCGCAGATCTACAGACATTTTTCAAAGCTAAATCTGATATTTAGAGTTTGAAATTGAAATTGGAAACTAAATAAAATCAGCTGAGATATCTACAAAACAAAGGAAAAAGCAACAAAAGTTTCATCATACATCGCTGTTTGGGTGGCTTGGCTTGGCCTTAGAAAATATAGTCTTATTATAACTGCTGCAGAAGGGTATGAAATGAAGTTAGTCGTTGTTGATGGAGTGAAATTCGCTAAGTAGGTATGTACAGTGCTGCGTCCTCCGTCAACAACGGCCAAGGACGGCTATATTCATTTCATACTCTAGCGCCATTCAAGGGATTTGGAACTGTTATTTATTGCTTGACGCTGGACACTTTTTCAACTATTTTTCCTCAAAAGATTTTTCTCTTTACCTCTACCCTCCATATTTACATACTTTCTTTCTTTGCTACATTCTATGTATCAAAGAAAGAAGGACTGTTACAGGCATTAATACTTAGTGTCAGTGTTCCCAATAGGCTACTTTCCTGAAAAAAACTAGTCCGTCATTTACATTATCAACAACTATTAGACACGTATTTTTTCTTTTGTCAATTAAACAAAAAAATACGAAGATATCGTGTGTTGAAGTTTCGCGTGACCAGGGTTGGATTTCGTAGTATAATTATACTATTTGTACCATAATTTTTTGATGTGTAGTATGTATAGTATCGTAATGCCATTATACTACGCTTAAATACCATAATTTTACCTTTAGGTCGATTGACTACTGTTATTGATTGAAATAAATTAAAAAAACATTACTTTAATTACAAAATAAAGTTGTAATAGTTGTTGTAGTTTTAGTAAATCACTCTATTGACTCCTGATACTTTCATGCGATGCCGTGAAAGAATATAAATGTACCTAATGTGTATTGAATTAATTCCATCTGACGACATGCTATGTCGCGTGAATGCCAAAGACGAAGTTCCGATTGACGAATTGGCTGAAATAAACATCTACTTGCCTAAAATTTGATGATTTGTACAATAACAATAAAACTAAAATTTCCTTCCAAATGTATTTTTAATTAAATTCATAACAAAATGGACGAAAAGCGAAACGTAGTATTATTTTCGACAAGTAGTATAATTTTATTTTCCATAGACAATAATTTTCTGGGGGTCTGAATCCAACCCTGCGCGTGACGTCACGGTGTGGTACACTTTTTAGGAACAAGTGACGTCACGCACGAGCCCTGACTCCCGAACTTAGTCGCGCTTTATCTTCGTCAATTGTTAATGATTTGGTAAAGGAAAAAATACGTGTCCAATATTTTTTGATAATCTAACTGACGGACTAATTAGAATTATTATATTTATACCCAGGCAACATCCCTATTCACGTCTCAAAAAGTCCAAGAAAAGTTTTTGTAGAACGGCCACCATTTAACTGAAACCTGGCTTCCATATTCATTTTTCGTTTACTTACACATCACAATCATATTCATTTATCAAACATAAAAAATTGTTATATTCATTAAGACTGTAAGTTTTATCCAATTTTTGCCTGCTTTTTGGCGAATATTATAAACAACTACAACAAACTGACAGTCATCTGTCATCAGATAGTGACAGATCTACGGTGACAGAGGGACTTTTTGGCGGGAACTTGCAGAGTGACGTTGTGTCTTCATTTTTATTTTCATAAATTCGTGTATTTTGAGTTTTATTGCATATTATCGGTGGTATTTTATCCAATAAAGATCAATTCATGTGCACCAGTGAAGTGAAATTAAATGAATATGTGTATCGTGACTTTTCAAGTTGTCTCAAGAAGTCCGTGAAAATTTTTAGTACAATGACCACCATTGTACTAAAACATGACTATTATGGACGGAAAAATAACGGATGAGACATGGCTTCGGCCCTATAAAATATCAAATCAGACTTGGCTTTGACCTTCATTGGAAGGAATAAAACAGACATGGCTTTTAGCCTTTTGAATTGAATAAATCAGACCTGGATTAGACCTTTTTTAGAAAAACAGACATGGCGTTCGCCTTTATGAACAAATGAAAATAAGACTAGGCTGTATGGCTCAGACCTTTGCCTGCTTTTTGGCGAATATTATAAAATAAACAACAACAACTACGGTGACAGATAAGTTCAGTTATCATTTTATCAAACAAAATACCCTAACAAAGACGCTAAAACGCTAAAAATAATTATATAAAAGAAATTGGATTTTCACCTAATTCTATGATAAATACATAGCAAAGAATTTAAAACATCGGTACGATGCCCTATGAAAATCGTTGATAAATAAGTACCTATATACGAACGTAGTGATTTTATCCTAGCCGTATATCGCAGCAGTCACAGACATACCGGACGGCACTCTCGATATCACAAAACTGAGGCGCCGTAATGGCGGCGGCTGTTTATGTGTTATTCAATTTAGGGTTGCCATGTTAGGCTAAATTTACCCATGTTTTTATTATATTATACTAAGCAAATACAAAACGGTAGACAAGCTTATTGTAAATGTAGGCAGAATATACCGTACTATTTTAAAATGTTAATGGTGGCCAAATCTCACTATGAAAATATCCCACCTAATATACACATGCGAATGTGAGTTTGTTTGTTAATTTGTTTTTTGTTTTTTTTTTTAATGGCGGCGCTCGATTAACCTTTATACATCGAATGGGGACACTCATACGAATAAAAAAATACGTGTCTATGCCCTAAAACATCACGTTACAGAGTTATCTGCACTAAATGAAAAATATGAAATGAAAATGAAATGAAAAATATTTATTCTTGCGCGCCATTCGACGCAAATAAAACTAACTAGACACAGATAAGTATTAATATTTATACTATTTATAGTTTATAATCACAAACAACACAGAAGTTATTGGCTACTATTTTAGCTACCACGAGAATTACAGGTGGCAACACCACATAAGCCTTCCGCCATCTTTGATAAAGCCAACTTCCAATTTAATGATAAACATACGTAATCTGTGAATAAACAATAGAATAGGTACAATCGTGATGCTTCTGTGATGTGATGTGATGAGTGATACAATTTTATCTAATTAACAAGAAGTACAGTACACATTACAGTTGAATAATAAGTAACAATATAACAATTTTAAATCTTGTGTAAACAATATAAGTTTTTGCGTCGTATGTGCGCAAAAACAGGAACCTGCTCAGCTTAGCTGGGAAATTAGGACTAGCCTAATGTCTGCAGCGCTGATTTTCAGCAAGAACCGATGAGCGACGCAATTCGCTCCCACCAGTGGAAAAAATTGATATCCAGTAAGTACTTATTACATATTAAAACAATCGAAGTATAGGTACAACAACAAACAGTGATTGAACTTAATAATACTTTAATGCAATAGTTATATTTATTATTTTACTCTTTGCTTTAATGTAAAATGCTAGTGCCTTTTTCCAATACAATAGAAAAAGAAATGTATATATGTATAGGGCTCGATAAACCGGTAACACGTCATATTTTCGCTGGGTATAGTTAGTATGCCAGAACCGTGACTATGACGCATCGGCTAGTCGCAGCTAAGCCCAAAAACGAACACAATAAATAATAAAATTAAACAAGACAACTATGAATAAAAATAAATAAATAAGCCTCCAGTACAACATAATATAATCTGAATATGTAAGCGACAAAAATATAAGTATAAATTTAAGTACATAAATAAAATAAATATACCATTTTTTATTTTTTATTTCAGGACTGGTGTTACTTCTAATGCAGCCATATTAATACCAACCAAGGCATGAAAGGGCAGGCGCATAAGGCACACCCCTTTTTTGATAACACACCATTGCAAGATAGCTTTTATACTTTAGGTAATTGTTATCATGTACTATTATCATTTATTGTTGCTATTTTTTTTATAATAATATCTATGATACCTGCTGGATCTGCAAATAATGATTTTTTAAATGTGTTAAAAAGGTTTTTTTTGATTAACTAAAACTATCGTTGTTAGACATCTTAAATAACCATGAAAAAATAATTATTAAATGCTTTATGCATTGGTAGAATAGCTATATTGATATATTCCTACATGTATTAAAATTTCTGACATATCAGCATAAAAAATTTACAGTAGATATCCGTACAATAAATAAATATCCTGGGACATTCCTCACACACGGTCATCGTATCCCAAACTAAGCAGAGCTTGCACTACGGAAACCAGATAACTGATAGAATATACCTACATACTACTTTTTGTTTGTAAATATATACTTAATATACATAATTACAACCAGACTCAGGACATACAGACATATTCCAGGCCAGTTCCTTCTAGGCTTTGTGTGCTTACCACCTTCGGCCGCAGTATCACTTACCATGGTGAGATTGCGGTCAAACACAGGCCTATAAACAGTAAAAACAAAAAACATACACAAAAATGCATGTCCTGCGTGGGAATCGAACCCACGAAAGCGGCGCGATAGGAGGAATCTTAACCAACTGCTCCAACTGGCTAGTCAAGTTTAGTTAGTTATTGAATTTTCAAAAAAATAACAAAACGATTTACGACAAGTGGCGCCCGAAAAGCATGCCAAAATCTTCATACCTTTTAGCACGCATATTGCTTATGGTATGGAGAAGAACGCAGGCAACTTTTTATTCCGGGAACGCGGAAGAAACTGTGGAGGACAGCTAGTAGGTATGTCATCAAAACACAATTTTAGTGTATTTTTATTTAAAATTCCAGCACAAATCTGTACAATAGAAGAATATAGTAGAACAATGAGAAAGAGTATATTCAAACATACGAACGTTACAATTAATTTTACCACCGCCAGTTCGTAATACACTTGAACTGAGATTCCCGGTAAGACACTCAGCAAGGTCTTTTTTTAAAGAATCTTAAAAACATGAATTAAAATTTTAAAAAAATTATGGTAAAATAGCATGTGAAGCGAACAATTCCTTCAAATGCATTTCATAAATGAACCGTGACGATACTGTCATAATACATAACCGTTCCATCGAAAGATATTTTTGATATCTGTTGTATTTGCAAAATAGTTTGTAAATTGCGCAAATAGCATTTTTCCGCAACGCAAAAATTCTATTGATGTTGACTCCGCTGCTCCAAAGGATGACATCGTAGGACATTAAGCTGTACAAATAACTAAATTAATTTTGCCGTAGATTCGTCAATGAGAGCACGGTCAGAGGAGGTCAGTTTTCCTCACTGCATAAGCTGCATAACTAAGTCTATTCACCAAATTACAAACGTAGCTTACTATGTAAAGTAATACTTAAAATACGGTTGTTTCAACAAAATCCAGTTTTTCATCTTTAATAACAATCTTTTTATAGTCCAATCAACGACTACTGAAAGAGCATTGTTCACATCGTCAGAATTAAAATCATTTCTATTCAATTTGTAAAGAAGTGAAGTGTCGTCTGCAAACAATACTATCTCATGTTATTTTCAACAAGATAAGGTAAGTCATTGATGTAAATGAGAAAAAGAAAAGGACCAAGGATAGAGCCTCGTGAGACGCCCATCTTTACTGAAGAGAAATATATATATATATACTTCTATTATTTCACTGTACCTACTATTTAATATCCCAAATGCTGAGTTAGTTTTTTATAATAGTGTCTTTTACTTTGAGCGGTTCTTGCAATTCCCTCTAATTTTGAAATGTGGTGAAACCGAATTGTTAAATATTTTTCCGCTATATATTTAATTAAACTTATTTTATGCTCTATTCCGGCGAATGTGTGCTCAGATTCTAAATTTAAGAAAATGTTTTCATTACCTATAAATTTTTCTAAGATTTTTGACAGAATATAATGATGTTGCCTGTCGTTGAATAATGTTATTTTTTCTTTTATAATCCTCCGTATAACCATTTCGCAAATACAACAAATATCGAAAATATCTTTCGATGGAAAACGTAAGCCTCCCCTAGTTTTCATATTTATTAATTTGTGAAAATATAACTTTTCTTCTGTTGTCAACTGCGCAGTACATCTGCCACATTTGATATTTTTGCTAGCGTAATGGCAAATGCTGCCTGCCAAATATCCAATAATCAACTTCCTGTAATCATTAAATTCTTCTATGTTTAATCGCCTCGCTAAATTACTATCTTCTTCAGTTATTTCTTTTAGAAATCTTAAAGAAGAGTCGTCACTTTCATTATCTTCTTCATGTCTATATGCTGGAATAGTTGTGTTTATGATTTGTGTGGGCGAAGTACAATTAAGTATTGCTATTTGTTCCAAAGGAACACAATTTCCTGTTGTGAGGCATCTTATTTCAAGATGCGCCAGAAGTTTACGGTAACTCCCTTTAAATTGCCTTACATTAGGATTGTCATTAAATCCACCCTGCATTCTTATGCACGAAAAGAATATCTCTATATGGTCTTGGCTTAGCTTGTAGGTGGGCAGGAATAGTATTTTTTTTTCATTTTGAATAAGTTTTTCATAGAGATATTTTAAACTTTCTATGTTCATCAATGTGCCAATAAAACCTGTTTTGCATTTAGCTATTACAACAGGTTTGTAGTATCGGGTAATAACAAATGCATCTCTTCCATCTCTTTTGACTTTTCTTTTCGTAAAATATTTAATTTGCAATTTTAATATATATTCTTTGAGTTCATCTAAAAAGTTAAATACTAAGTCTTTGTTCTCAATACAGAGTGGTTTTCTAAAGTCAAATTGAGTCATCGTCCGTGAGTTAAAAATGTCAAACATGTCATTTACGTTTTTAATAAAAGTTTCTGTTGCTTCTGTGTCTTGAAATGATTCTAGTTTCAAGTCTTCTCTGCAGGCTTTTATAGCAGTTGCAACGCTCGCGCTGAAAATTTGGGTGGCCAGCTTAACTTTCATTATATTATTTTTAAAATAATATGTTTTGTTGACAATTTATTGGCTAAATGTAAACCCTCTTCCTGCTGAAGTTTATTGAGTGCTTCTAATGTATTCCATTTAATAATTTTCTCATCTTTGTCAAAGAATTCTCTTTTAGATTGAAATTGGTTTCGGAGTAACTTTATAACGTGACTAGGGTCCAAAAAACATGCTATCTCGGAATCATTCGCTGGGTGTTTAAATGTTGTTTTTAGTGTCTCCGGCTGTAGATTGCAACCAAGTAATTCTAATGCGGCAAAATTCGTTGTATGACCATCGCATGTCATAGAAACGACGTCAACGTCAGACTCAAAACACTTCATTAGACAAATTTTGATCAAATTTGCTTTCTGTTCCCCTGTTAACGAGTTGCTTAAAAAATATCCCAAAGGTAATTTAAAGTGGTGATTTATGCCAACAAGAAGAAAAACTAAAGCTTGGGAAGCTAAAGCAGCACCTTCTTCAACTCCTGCTCCCATGTCTTCCAAGCCAATATATTTCTTGCCGTCCCATATTTTCTGACGCCTAATAGCAACCTCATCGAATGTCGAGCACAAAAGACGATGCTGGCCCGCTTGTGCCTTTGTTTTTAATGCATGAAAGGATTCCTCAGTAAACCCTGGATCTCCGTTTATATGGCCATACCACTTAGATAGAGTCTTACTATGAGGAAGACATGTATTGAAAGTTTGTCTCACGTATTCATACGCTTTTGGAGCATAATAGTTCAGTGTCAGACAAAACTTTTTTATAGCAGAGGTATATTTAATTTTCTTTTTTAGTTTTTTTCTATTGAGATTATTAAACAAGTCTACAGCAACCATGTTTTCCTGTAATCTGTTAAATGTTTCAGTATCAACGTAATTATTTTCTTTAAGAGATTTTAAAATATCTTTCAAGGATTTATTCCTATTTTGAAGTCTTTTGACTTTTTGCTTTAATGTTTTTATTTTCCTTTCTTGTTTCTTTATAATGTCTTGTTTCTTGATGAGACTTTGTTTCAAACGCCGTTTCCGTGGAGTGTAAAGTATTGATAGTACTTGTTCTTCATTTGCTCCAATTTCAGAAGAATTCTAACAAAGAAAAAATATAAAATCAATAAACATATATCTATTACAGAATAATACGGTTTCGATTAATAAGTTCTGATGTTAATTCTGTTGTTTCATTACCCATCTCTGGTATAATACCGGAAATATTTGGTTCAGCAGGTTGTTCCTCTCGAATAACGAGATCTGAGGAATCAGGCGGTTCAAGTGATTTTGTCTCGATCACTGATATACTCTAAAATAATAAAACATATTAAAAAAAAAACATTTCGATTAAAACGTTATGATGTGAATTCCGTTGTTTCATTACCCACCTCTGGTATAGTACCGAAAATATTTGGTTCAACAGGTTGTTCCTCTCCACAAACGAGAACTGAGGTCAAATCAGGCTGTTCAAGTGCTTTGGTCCCGATCAGTGATAAACTCAAAAATAATAATACATATAAAAAACATTTCAATTAATAAGTTCTGATGTGAATTCCGTTGTTTCATTACCTACCTCTGGTATAGTACCGAAAATATTTGGTTCAGCAGGTTGTTCCTCTCCAAAAACGAGAATCGAGGTCAAATCGGGCTGTTCAAGTGTTTTTGTCCCGATCACTGATATACTCTAAAATAGTAATACATATAAAAAAAACATTTCGATTAATAAGTTCTGATGTGAATTCCGTTGTTTCATTACCCACCTCTGGTATAGTACCGGAAATATTTGGTTCAGCATGTTGTTCCTCTCGAAAAACGAGAACTGAGGTATCAGGCTTTTCAACTGCTTTTGTCCCGATCACTGATATACTCTAAAATTATATTATAATATATTAAAAAAATACAAGTTATTTGTATAATAAGATACTTTTTCTGTACCCTAATGAAATGTAAGAGTGTAACTTATGTATTTTGACGACAGTAATATTTATTTCTAAACGAACCTCTTGTATATCACTGGAAATATTTGGTTCAGCAGGTTGCTTCTCTTGATTTAAAACCATAGATGAAGCAAAAGGCTCTTCAAGTGATGGCACAATCACAGATGCGCTCTAAAAAGAAAAAAAAAACTTGTATCAAGTAGTTTCATACCTTAGTTTAAATTAATATAGGTACTCTTTATTTATGATAACATACAAATATTAATAATCGTATAAACAATAAGTTGCTAAGTATGCCAGGCTCCGAATATTTTTTTTTATTATTAAATACGTAATATATATGATAATGAAACTAATTTCATCGACAATAATATTCATTTATTTATTACTCACCTCTCGTGAAGCACTGGAAATATAGAGTTCAGCAACAGGTTGTTCATTTGCCATGTGTGCGGGCTCAAATAAAAACTAAAAACAAATAATAATAACCTACTGGAGGTTGAATGTCATTTTGGTAACATTTTTTTTAATGTAACGAGCACTAATAGGTCTATGTAGATGTGGTAAAAAAGTACGAGGAAAAGTTTGAATAATAGTTTCGAATTTTTAAAATAATAATGACTTCCGAAGTTTCAAAATAAATACCATGTCACCTTAAATTGTTAATTTACCTTTTTAGGTACTGCATATATAACTACACGCCGGAGCCCTCCTTTAGTTGTATATAAGTCATGAGATTCAAAATGTAAACTGCAAATTACACTGTATTTGTTTGGAATCCAACCGTTTTCACTGTTACAATTTCTTATTATTTTAATCCAATCATTTCTCCATACTTCATTTTCTTTAGGAAACCTAGTAAAAAGTATAATAAAATAAAATTTAAATATTACGCGAATAAATCCCGATTAATATAAAGCAGCCCTACTCAAAGTATGCACCGCGGAGCCCTAGAGCTCCGCAAAGCCCCTGTCGGGGCTCTGCGATATTAATGGCCAAAATACACATACAGGAAGACAAGTTCAAAAAATTAATTGAATTAAATAAATTATTCGCAATAGTTAATTTGATTGCGATAGTCCAATAATTTTATTAATTTTAAATACAATAAGTACCTATATTTTATAACCTACGCGGTAAAATAAAGAAAACCTACACATAAACTATTCTTTGATTATTTTAGGGCTCCATCAAATAATTCGCATTCTAAAAGGGGTCCATTCGCCAAAAAAGTTTGAGAGCCACTGATATAAAGTATGTGTACAAGTCGCGAAAGTTTAAAATCAATTCGTAATAAAATACGTATTAATAATAACCACAGAATATAAAATTCCCATATTTCAGGTAATTTACACAGGTGAATATTGGCAACACTGGCTTTGTTTATGGTTTTTTTTTCTGGCGAATGAATATTTGTTTTGATGTATAAAATCGGGATTTAAGTGATTGAATTATTAATTTACCTGTGAAACATGATTCCTGGTATTTTTTTCCTCCGGTCACTACGGTTTTTACAACATTTCACTACGCAAGACATGCTGTATTTTAATATTTTACGGCACCGCAGACGTATTGACTATCTTGACGTTTACCCGCGTAATGGCCGACTACAGTGTGAATGTGTGCGTGCCGGCATGTACGTACAGCGAGGTGGCCGACTCTGAGCGACACAGTTTTTTGTTAGCGAGAATACATCCGCCTTTTTTAAATATCTGTGGCAGCAGTATTTTATTTTATAGATTCTTTATTCTTTGGTGAAGAAAGAGAATTTTACAATACGTAGTATCCCCTATAGTGGTCTGTGATTGTACATAATCTAATCAATTGGTGAGATAACCCCGATGAAGCAAGATATTAAGAAAACATTTCTATTTTAATGGATACAAAATGGATATAAATACGAACAATGAAATAAGAGACAAAATAGTTAATTGTCTAACCCAGCAATTAAGTGAATTTGAGTTACTATGCTCTATGTATCCCGAAAGTGGCGAAATTATATTATCTGATAAAAATATCTTAAATGACATTAATATATTCTTGTTAGACGCTGATTCAGACTATATTCCTAGCCACTTGGAATTTGTCCTAAACTTCTGCGTTAACGAGCTAAAATTTGAAATTTGTATAAACTTACCCAGTTTGTACCCGGAAGAAGAGCCAGACATATATTTAAGATGCAATCAAATTAATGGTCAACAGGAAACTAATTTGAATGATGGTCTTAATAATTATATAAAAAGTAATCATGCAGGTGAAGTGTGTTTATACACAGCAATATTATGGATTCAGGAAAATCTTGAATCATACTGTACTAAAGAGACAATTGCCATTATATGTAATGGCGAAATTGATGGATTACCAGACAAAGAAGAGTCATTTGTTCGCCTATGGATTTATTCTCATCACATATACAATAAGAAAAAAAGAGAAGCAATTGTGAAGAATGCGAGAGATTTAAATATAACAGGATTTTGTTTACCTGGAAAACCTGGTATTATATGTATTGAAGGTTTAAATAGTGATTGTAATGATTGGTGGAAAATAATAAAATCAATGAACTGGAAAAAAATTGTGATAAGGAAAACAGAAATATTTGAATTGAGTGAACAAAGCAAACAGAAAAAGTTTAATAATTTTGATGAAATTGCATTTAACAGCAAAAATTCTTCTAATAGTAAACATGCAAATATGAGTGGATTTTCAAAATACATGAATGACCTTGGCCTCAGTCAATGTTTCCATGAGTTTTTTGGCATATGTAATGATACAATATGATCAGGAAACTAAATAAATAATGATCAGAAAAATTCACCACAATCTTAATGTTATTTTCTAACAAAAATATAACTGTAAAAAAACTGGCCAAGATTTCTTAAAAAAGCTTATTGTGTAATATTTGAAATTACCAATAAATTTGTTTATCTGTTTATGATTGCGTTTATCCATGAACTTTTATATATATTTAATAAGATTCTTGCATTAATCTATGATATCTATAAAGTCAATTTTAACCTCTTAGTATGAGGCTGCACTGCCTTTTTTTCTTTTCCAGGAGATTCATGTTTCCTGGATTATCACGATGTGAGCCAAGTGTATGACATTATATATTTTTCTAAGAATTTGTTATTGACATAAAATTAATCAATCAATGCTCTCAAAACATTATAATAAATCAATGTATAATTTTGATTTTAAAGTGATTCATATTCCGAATTAAACTGTGAAACTTGCAAAGTGACGTTGGGTTTTCGTTTTCATTTTTATAAATTCGAGTATTTTGAGTTTAATAGCATATTTATCGATGGTGTTTTATTCAATAAAGTTCAATCCATGAAGTTGAAGTGAAAAGAAGTGATTTACGTGTGCCGTGATTTTTCAAGTTACTTAAATAAAAAAATCGAAGTTTTAGTACAATAACCACCATTTTACTAAAACATGTCTTTTAGACCGGCCGCATACTATAAGAAATTTTCTGTCAGAAATTTTCGGACGCCCGCTTGCTCATATATTTTTGGACGTCAGACGTCAGAATTTTCGGATAGTATGCGGGGTCTAGAACAAAATGTATGAGGAAAGTGCCTTCCGGCGAGCGTCAGAAATTTTCTGCCAGAAAATTTCTTATATTATGCGGCCAAGAATCTTATATATAATATATAAGATTCTTGTATGCGGCCGGCACTGACCTCTATTATACAAGTACGCTGGACTGTATATTTCTTTCGAAATGACAGTTGTTTTTTGTGCCAAATCAAAGCGCCCCTCTCGAGCGTCTCGGGTACTATTATTGACATTTGTTGCAAATGGCCGTCGTGTTGTTTATGTGCGTCTCTAAGGATTTACGCAAAAATCACGAATAAAACTACTTTGTGCACGTTTTAGTTATTTCGTGTTATATTTCGTGATGTTTAAATCTGTTTAGGTATGAGAGTTTGCGTATTTTGTAAAACTCACTATCAAAAATGCAGCGGGATAACCTATCACAAGTAAGTGAATTTCATGGCTTTAAATTTGTTTAATTGCTTGTCTAAAGTTGTTATTACTATTTTGTTTTGAATAGTAAATGTTTTTATTAATATTTAGGTAAATAGGAACTCCATTTTCAATAAATATATAATGTAAACAAAGAAATAGGGCTGTAATGTTTCATATCGATAGTGGGTCGATACTTTTCTTGCGAGTTTAATGTTATTACAAAATTAGTGTAGTCAACCATCAGACTTGATAATCTGAAATATGTTTTTGGATAAAAGATTCGATGAGCGTTTTTTTTATTACGCCCCGTTATATTTTGTTGGGTTACGTATTGTTCACTGATACTTTTATCTATAATTATTTAAAAAATGGGTACCTTTAAACAATAACTTAGCATCTTCAATTTTATTGTCATGGCATGCTATTATATATGTTATTTCTTTATCAGCATAGCGCTGTGCGTCTCGGCGACGTGACGACCAATACGCGAACGCTAGGTTGAAGATCCTTGACCAGATAAAAAGAGAAGTACCAGGACCAGTCTATCACCAGGAACTCATACGGACCTAAGAAAATTTCGACGAACTGCGCGAGTTAGCGCACACTTGACACACAATCAGGTGAACATATGAGGAATAAGGCACATCTAGCTCAAGATCAGCTCGACGCGAAGTCACATACTGTGGCGTTACGCCCCTTGAAGGGGGTCTGAGAAAGGGACACATATAATTTGTAGGGAGCCAGCAAAGTGCACGCGTGAAAGAGCTTGATAATCTCGAAGTTTTGAAGTCGATTAAAAATAAATTAAAGTAATTCTTTGTGTTTTTTTTGTAGTACCTTTCCAAATGATCTACAGGAACATTTAACGAATGAGTGTTTAATCCGTACCTAAGCCGGTGCCCAAGCCTCAATGCATGATATTTTTTTTTGTCATACTATTATAACATCCATACTTCCTTACTATAGTACAGTAGTAGGTACCCAATTAATATGGCTTACCGATGTACCTGCGCAGAAGATACATTTTCAAAGCGCGGGAAACGCTATTGGCCGACAGCTGCCGTCATGTTAGCTCGCGCCGTGTGGAGGGGCGTGACTTGCGAGTGAGACCGAACTAACAGCTGCAGTAACATAATACATGAACCTTATAGTAGTGATTTAAGGTTGATTGTAAGTTTTAAGTATTCTTTCGTTAATCTTCGGGGCCATACTTTTCTGTGCGAACGAAGATTCACGACGCGCCATATAAGTTGGGTAATACTGTATATACTTTTATTATAAATGCGAAAGTAACTCTTATTTGTTTGCTTGTTACCTAACTACGCATTCACACCTTAATCGCTGAACCAATCACGATAAATTGTGCATGCAGATAGTATCGAGAAGGACATAGGCTACTTTTTATCCCGGGAACACGGGTGAAACCGCGAGGGACAGCTAGTATACTATACATATAATAAACATTTTTAGGCAAAACTGACCATTTGTTCGCTGTTGGACTGATTCCTCCTAATTGCTTCTACAGACATAGCGCTTAACTGAGTTGGTTTCAGTGGTAGTGGAGCGGTGCGGAGAGTGTCTTCATTATGTCAAATGACAAAAGAGAATTAAAAATGTATCGTGTATAGCGAGACAGTAATTATGTCAAAATTCAAATATCACCCCCTCCCGCACCGCTCCACTACCACAGGAACCTACTCACTTATGCGCTAAGTATGCCTGTAATATTATTAATACGAAAGTAAGGGTTATTTATTTATTAGTTTAGGGACTACAATATCTAAAGATTACGCGGACGAAATCACAGGAACAAATTATGTCGATAAATAAAAAAGAAAAATCGTTTTTTATCGATATAGGCACTAAAATTTCCCGTCTCTACTATTAGTTCCGTGGACGCTCACGATTGCTATCAGCGCCAAAATGGCGAAAATCAAATGGGTTCAATAAAAGGTCGATGATATGCTGTCCAGCGTACTTGTATAATAGAGGTCAGTGGCGGCCGGCCTTATGGACACTGACAGACAGTACTACTGAAAGCGTGAAAGTGATTTATTGTCTCTAGAACTAGAACTTATAATCAACTTATAATACTCCGTGACTTTTTATTCGTCTTAGAAACGCAGCCCACATAATGTACCCAATGAAAGAAAATAATAACTCGACACTAGCAAAATAAGTCCGTGGAATCCGTTTGCGTGCAGTGCGTGCGTTGCGGCCGGTGCGGAAAAGTGGACGCGTACTTTTACTGGTAGGTCTAATGTATGCGGTGTGTATGCGGTTGTCTCTATGATAATCCGTAAACGAAATTATGAAGAGAAAATACGAGCTGTAGTGTATGCGTAAAAGAGATGGATGTATACTGTCGTCTCCCACACATACGCGGAATAGACTAGTGTCAGAAGAGAGGACACTGCTGGAAGAGCGCGAATGGCGGATGGAGTTGAGTAGACAAATTATATAAGATTTAAATGATAAACGTGTGTGTGGGAGCCGATACTTCGATACAGTAAGTAGTAAGGAGTGCAACTATTACAATGGCGACGAGGTGAAACTGTAAGTTATCTTTTATTAATTAATTGATTCGAAGAAAAGCAAAGAAATAAACTATAGTAAACTGCTGCTACTTGGGTTTGCGAATTCAGTATACACATGCATTTATACATTATTGTATGTAATTTTGTAAAATAATTACGGGTTAGAAGCGTACTGGAAAATAATCTGGAAAGAAAATCATTTAAGATGATATAATTTCGTTTTTTTTTTTTTTTTTTTTTTCAATTTAAGCGCCATTTTTCATCTAGGTGCTATTATGGTTTTAAGTTTGTTTTTGTTGGTGCTTATTTTTGCCAATGTCGAGTTGTAGGCCGCGCTGTCGGTTACTGACCGCGAGGGTCGTGTAACTAATAGTGGTCACTGTGCCGAGGCTTTTAATGTAATTCTTAATGACGGTGGCAAAAAAAAAAAAAAAAAAACAAGTATAACAATAAATGAAATTTGATAGTTTGTATGGATGCTATGTTTGTTGCTCTTTAACGAGAAAACTGCGAAATTGATTTGGATGAAATTTAGCTCATGGCTAGATTATACTGGACTAATATGTAGAATACCTACTTTCTGTCCCGGAAAATCATGCGACCCCTCGGAATGAGGGTGGAACCGCGGGAGACAGCTAGCTAGTAGTGTAATATAATTTATGTGACGGTTATGGAGTTTGACACTTTGATGAAAATTAGATCGTACTTAGCTAGTTGATGACTGCTATTATGTACGTACATACTTAACCATAAGGTTTGATAGAGTTGGACGCGTTGATGATGTTATTGATGAAGTTGGAAGCTTTGATGTTACTTACCTATAAGGTTTGATGAAGTTGGATGCGTTGATGATGTTTTTGATGAAGTTGGAAGCTTTGATGTTACTTACCTATAAGGTTTGATGAAGTTGGACGCGTTGATGATATTTTTGATGAAGTTGGAAGTTTTGATGTTACTTACCTATAAGGTTTGATGAAGTTGGACGATTTGATGATGTTGGACGCTTTGATGATGTTTTTGATGAAGTTGGCCGCTTTGATGATATTGGATGCTTTGATGAAGTTGAACGATTTGATGAGGTTGTACGCTTTGATGATGTTTTTGATTAAGTTGAATGCTTTGATGATGTTGAATGCTTTGATGAAGTTCGATGATTTTATGATATTGGACGCTTTGATGAAGTTGGACGGTTTGATGAAAAGGTTAATCGTACCTACTTAGATAGTTCACGACTACTATGTTTCGTACGAACCTATAATAAATAGGTATTTATATGGTTAATTTTAAGTTATACGTTCATAGCTAGTTGACGACTGCTATGACTATAACTATTGGATGGGAATAGTTTTATTTATTACAAGAAGTGATCATCACTGACCGGATGATAGCTGGAACGTTTATCAAGAACGTTTAGCAGGTCAAGAAATTACGAGTCTCGCGAGTCTCACGTTGGAAAAATTCAAATGTTATGGACACAGGGTCTGTTGGTGTCAGATGAGTACGATGGAAGAAGCGTTTAAATATCTATTTTGAAACCTCAGGTATAGACCCTGCTAGTAAGAAGCGGGCGAGTTTGCTACATTGGGGAGGAACGGAACTTCAAGAAATTTTCTATAATTTATTTTATCGGAAGCTGATGCACAAGTAGGAGAAAATGAGAAGGATGTTTTCGAAATAGTCATAGAGAAACTTGACGAATATTGTTGTATTGTAGAGTAAAAAATAAAAGAGTAAAAAGCTGTTAGCAGACTGTTAGATGATTTTGAGCATACAAAAAAAAAATATACACCTTATACATCAAATTGAGACTGGAACAAGATATAGATTGAATGAAAAAGAATGTGTGAATGTGAAGTGTTTTAGACGTGGAAGTTGGGGTCACTTGCCAATATAGATTCATTCTACTTTGTAGTTTTGCCGCCGCGCCGGGGCACGCAATTGTTGTCAGTGCGATTAGAATGTAAATATTATGTAATTAATCTAAGCTTGTTTTGAAAAGAGTAATTGCTGAGTTTATTGCGGCTCTTCTCAGCAAATGCATCCTTCCGAATCGGTATTAGAGTCAGACTTTTCATGGGTGCCTGCGGGGGTCTATTTGAATAAATGATTTTGAATTGAATTTGATGAAGTGTCCAGAAAAAATAAAACATGCATAAAGTGCGGAAAATGGGTCATTTTATGAAGCAATGTAAGACAATTACTCGTAATTATATGTTGATAGATTCGGGTAGCAAACATAATTTGATCACGGATGAGACATGGACTTTAATGAAGAAATATAATGTTAAGGTCACAGAGTAAATACCAAAACCAAACAAATTCTTCCTGGCATATGGAAGTCAAGTTCCACTTAAGTTGCTGGGTTCATTCCGTTCTGAATTTCAACTCGCGGAAGAGAAGAAATACAGTGTTTTTTATGTTGTCGTGGGGGAACTCGAAACATGCTTAGTAAAAAAAACAGCTATGGAATTGGGTGTGTATTTCCAATACGCATAAATACACTTTTGAGGACATGAGTTATCAGGAGTTGGAGTTAGGCCAGTTAATAAATATAAAAATATAAATTAAAAAAAATATATATTAGAGCACCCACAACCATTGCTGAGTTCCAAAGTTTTATAGAATGTTAATGGTGTAGGTAAATGGATTCCCAATATTGCAACAATAACCGAACTGTTAGAAGAATGGCTTCAAAAAAACTGGAAGAAATGCTGAAATATCTGATTTATCGAAGGAAAGACGCCCAAATTTAGGATACTAATATAAAAGACAGAACAATAGTATTCGCGGACGCTAGTCCTGTTGTTTTAGAACGTTTACTGGTACAAACTAATGCAAGGCATTGCATATGGAAATAAAACTCTAACAGATTGCGAACGCCGTTATTGCCAAACCAAAAAAAAAGGCTTTAGATTTGGTGGCGGCAGTTGAGCATTTCCATAAGTTTTTATATGGAAAAGTATTTGACCTCATCACGGATCATAAAGAGCTTGAAGCAATATTTAGTACTAATTCAAAGCATGCGCACGTATTGAGCGATAGATATTGAGATTACAATCTTAATTATATATTGCTGCGGGGAACCAAAATTATTATTCCCAATTCGTGGTTACGAAAGCGGGTTCTAACTGCAGCACATGAAGGGTACCCAGGGATTGTCGCTATAAAGTCGAGACTTAGAACAAAAGTTTGGTCGCCCGGGTATGACAAGGATGCGGAAAGATTATTGAAGGCTTGCATAGGATGTTCACTCAAATCTGTACCCAATCCTCCACATCCTCTTAAGAGGAGACAACTCCCAGTACATTCTTGGGTAGATGTAGCAATAGACCTTCTTGCTTCTATGCCGACTAGTGATTTATAATGAAATAAAGATCTGTTGAGAGAGACATAACTAGCAAAGAATTATCCGTTTACTCAAAGAAATATTCAGCCGATTAGGAATTCCGCTTTCATATAATGGATGGATATAGCCTCAGATAATGGAATAATTTGCCAGTGAGGAGGTTAGATTATTTTGCCGGAAAATGGTTTGGAACCTTATTACTCAAATCCATGTTGCCCAAACAAAACGGAGAAGTGGGAAGGTAAACCGCGACATACTTAAAAGATTAAAGATAAATCACTTGGAGAAGAAAACAAATTGGAAAAAAGTCACTCTTAGAATATTTAGTGGTGTATAATAGTCACTGTTACTGGAAAATCTCCGTCAGAATTGTTTTTTCCAACGAAAATTCCTATGATAAATAACAGTAAACAGATTATTTATTATAAAAAGCAATTAAAAAAAAAAAAAAAAAAAATAAAAGGGGAAAGAATATGCAGACAGGAAGAGAAGAGCACAAGAAAGTGATTTGGAACCGGGAGATAAAGTATATGTTAAAAACAAAAGTAATAAATTAAGTTCAAATTTTAAATCTACACCACATACAGTAAGATCTCGTATTGGAGGAGACGTACAAGTTCAGAATGATGAGACTGGACAACAAACTTGACGAAATCTGATTCACCTGAAACGTCTCGAAGCAGAATGGTGTGTGATGGATGATAATAACGAGACAGAAAATGATGAAAAACTGAATAACAACTAGTAGAGGTAAATATTGTTTGAAGTTGCGAGGTATTTAGGAATGAGGTAAACTGGTTATATTATTTGAAGCTAAATTGAAGGAAGCGAAGGAAGCCTATCTGATGATTTTGTTACAGTAGGAAGTTGAAGGAACTATTATTGGCATATATGATGTTGAAGTGGAGTACAATATAAAATAAGATTTATTGAAGTACTTAAGTACCGTAGTTTTATTTAATTAAAAATAAAAACAATAAGGAAGGGATGTAGTGTATGCGTAAAAGAGATGGATGTATACTGTCGTCTCCCACACATACGCGGAATAGACTAGTGTCAGAAGAGAGGACACTGCTGGAAGAGCGCGAATGGCGGATGGAGTTGAGTAGACAAATTATATAAGATTTAAATGATAAACGTGTGTGTGGGAGCCGATACTTCGATACAGTAAGTAGTAAGGAGTGCAACTATTACACGAGCATTTATGGATAGTTATTTCTTTGGGATCGTTACTATATACTCTTTGATACGAGCGACCACGTGGGAACAAGATCCTTTACTTTCTTCTTGGGTTTCCAGAGCTAAGGAGGTCTATGTCAGAGCGGAGGAGGATATTTGGGGGCACGGAAGTGCCCCCCGCCAAGACAGCCAAGCGAAGCGAAAGGGCACTACCTACCTTTTCTCGAAGCGCTTCGTCGTTTTTTTGAACCCTCATAACTTGTTTGGATTATTCCAGATAAACAAAATTCTCAGGACATGATGTAACAATAGTGAACTTATTAAACATACTAGCAGCGAATCCCGGCGTTGCTCGGGTTAAAATACATCGCATATTTAGTGGTATAAAAAATATATAAGGATACATTTTTAACAGATATCATAGATTTCTATTTTCGATTTCGATTTGGTTCTTTTAGTTAAAACAATAATAGATCAATAATAACACTCGTACACATTTTGGAACTTCTTAGATCATTCTAGAAATTTCTAGAACTTACTCGAACATTCTAAATCGATCATAATCAATTGCACTCATTTTGGAATTTTCCCGATCTTTCGGAAAATTTCTGGAACTTTCTCGATCATTCTAAATCGATCATAATAAATTGAACTCATTTTGGAACATTCCAGATCATTCAGGAAATTTCTAGAACGTTCTCGAACATTCTAACTCGATTCGATAAAACTGTTATTAGTTTTGGAACTTTCTAGATCATTCAAGAAATTTCTCGAACATTCTAAATCGATCATAATAAATTGCACTCATTTTGGAACTTTCCAGATCATTCGGAAAATTTCTAGAACGTTCTTGAACATTCTTGGACAGGCCAGTTGGCGCAGTTGGTTAAGGTTCGCCTTACTCGCCGCAGGTCGTGGGTTCGATTCCCACACAGGACATGCATTTGTGTGCATGAACATGTCTGTATGTCCTGAGTCTGGGTGTAATTATGTATATTAAGTATGTATTTACAAACAAAAAGTAGTATATGTATTATATCAGTTATCTGGTTTCCATAGTACAAGCTCTGCTTAGTTTGGGATCAGGTGAACGTGTGTGAGGAATGTCCCAGGATATTTATTTATTTATTCTAACTCGATAAAACAGTTTTGGACATTTTGGAACTTTCTAGATGAAGCCAGATCAATTATAACCGTTGTACTCATTTTGGAACTTTCTAGATCATTCAAGAAATTTCTCGAACATTCTAAATCGATCATAATCAATTGCACTCATTTTGGGACTTTCCAGATCATTCGGAAAATTTCTAGAACATTCTCGATCATTCTAAATCGATCATAATAAATTGCACTCATTTTGGAACTTTCCAGATCATTGTGGACATTTCTAGAACGTTCTCGAACATTCTAACTCGATAATAACAGTTTTGGACATTTTGTAACTTTCTAGATATCACTGCTTTCTAGATGAAGCCAGAAATTTGTAGAACTTTCTCAAAACATGCTATATCGATTATAATAGTTTGCATTCACTCTAGAATTTTCTAGATCATTATTTATCCAGATATTTGTTGAACTTTCTAGAACATTCCAGATCGATTATAACCGTTTTACACATTTTGGAACTTTCCATTCCAGAAATTTTGAGATCTTTTCAGAAGTCCTCATGCGTTAGAAAAGGACAGCAATATATGTTTTAACATTTTCGCCACCCACAACCACCCCCTTCCACCCACCGCGACCAGACTCCCTTACTACCACCTGGAGACCAAGGGGTATTTACCACCCCAACGGGAAGTTGATTGGGGTTGGTGGTGATTGAGAAAACTGCGTATTTACGTACCCACAAAAGCATTTTATATATATTATTAGATTAGATTATTAGATTTAGTTTCAATAACATAGCTCTTAGCCACATAGCCACACATTTTGACTACGGTGTGTAGAGTTTGTGAAGTTAGGGCTTGTAGAGTAAGTGCATGTTGAGTTATAAGCTTGGCTCTACATGAGATCTGATAACTTTTTGACAGCATGAGCCATATGTCTTGGCGGCAACATTTGACATAAAAATGTTTTTGGTGGGATTTATTCATTCCCGTTCCCATACAATTATAATATTTTCTGGAGTCGGGTTTCGCAGGTTTTCCAGTTTTGGCAGATTTTAATCCAGCGTCGGGATTTCGATCCTCCATTTTTGAGATGGTCACCCTGTTTGCACTAAGGTGCGTTCAGTTACTACACACCGGGTGACCGGTGCTTACTACGCACCGGTCACCCGGTGAGCCACATGTTATTACACCCGGGAGAACACATGTTATTGAATTGTTTATACTGGACGCTACGATGATGATTGTCGGGTGATCATGGGGTGATCACACGGCGAAGTACATACGTAGCATGGTATAATAATATCATACGTAAGGCGCGTTCGAATTGGAGTGATGTCGTTTTTAACAGTTACAAAAAGGGGCATTTTGTTCATGCGTTCGAATTGGAAAATTTCAACAATTTTGCAACTTTTGCCACAAACGATTTTTCCCAAAGCGAACGATTAGATACAAAAATGAAATTTGCATGCTCATCGCCTGCTTGTCACTTGTCTCAACCTACCTTTTTTCCTTCAGTTATTATTTAAACAAAGCAAATCTGATAAATTTTTCTCTTGCCTGTTAGTTTCTAGGACGTATTTACAAAATATTGAGAAATTAGCTGATTTCCGATCCATTTACCGATGAATCCATTGAAATTTGCCAAATTTTGCGGGTACCTAATGCTTCAATATACCTTTGCCTGTAGTTGGTATAAACAGTTTTTTCAATTATCATACTTTTCATACAATAAAATTGGTTTTCCGTACCCTCCTCCCGTGAAAACTACGAAAACAGGCCGAGTTACGATCCAAATACCTCAATAATTTGGAGATTTTAATAAGTAAAAAAAATACTCTAATAAAATAGAAATAATCAAGATTAATTCCTAAAAAGGAAATCCGTATAAATATCGACCAAACCTCAAAAAAAATTAAAACATTTTTGTAAATTTTTCACCATTTATCCAAAATTATGCTAATTCACGTCAAACTTGACGTCTATGAAATAAGGGTTTGTTTCCTTTGCTCCGTCTGAGTTTTGATGTATAAAGTAACGAACATGTCAAATGAACTCTCAGTCAGCGCCCGTGCGCCGTCGTGAGACTACCTCTATGTCGCTAGCCAGCAGCCGTTCACAAAAAATAGATCGCTGTGCAGACACAAACAATTTTATCGTCGATACTTGATATTTGTGAGCAAAAATGAAATTTTATTTTATATTACGTCAGTTTTGTATACAGAGTTACCCGAGTAAGGCCGATATGTCGTGTTTGGGCTCCTTTTTTTAGTAGTGATGAGATCTTAGAACAAAATAGACTGAACTGACCTAATGATGGTTCTTGGAGACTGGTACTGGAACTCCTTGATGGGTTGGGATAGAAATATCGTGTTTGGGTTCCTTTTGTTAGAAGTGATGAGAGCTTACAACAAGACATACTGAACCGACCTGATGATGTTTCTCGGAGAATGCTACTGGAACTCCTTGATGGATTGGGATAGATATGTCGTGTTTGGGCTCCTTTTGTTCGTAGTGATGAGAGCTTACAACAAGACAGACTGGACTGACCTGATGATGGTTCTTGGAGACTGCTACTGGAACTCCTTGATGGATTGGGATAGATATATCGTATTTGGGCTCCTTTTGTTCGTAGTGATGACAATTTACAATAAGACAGACTGAACTGACCTGATGATGGTTCTTGGAAACTGCTACTGGAACTCCTTGATGGGTTGGGATAGAAATGTCGTGTTTGGGCTCCTTTTGTTAGTAGTGATGAGAGCTTACAATAAGACATACTGAACGGACCTGATGATGGTTCTTGGAGACTGCTACTGGAACTCCTTGATGGATTCGGATACATATGTCGTGTTTGGGCTCCTTTTGTTAGTAGTGATGAGAGCTTACAACAAGACATACTGAACCGACCTGATGATGGTTCTTGGAGACTGCTACTGGAACTCCTTGATAGATTGGGATAGATATGTCGTGTTTGGGCTCCTTTTGTTAGCAGTGATGAGTGCTTACAACAAGACAGACTGAACTGACCTGATGATGGTCCTTGGAGACTGCAACTGGATTTCCGTGATAGATTGGGAATTTGGGATAGATAGTATGTCATGAATTCATACTTTTTTTATACCACTAAAGTGTCAAACAAGCATATGGCCCTGATGGTAAGCGGTTTCCGTAGCCCATGGACGCTTGCAACTCCAGTCCAGGGGAATCACTCGTGCGTTGCCGACCTTGCCGAAATCTCTTCACACCCTTATCATACTATACTATACTGTGCTATGTTATACTCTACTATAAAATGTTTTCAATCAATCTCACACCCACATTTATAATCACAAATATATTCCACTAAGGAGTTCCAGTGCCTGCCTACCCTCCTACTCTATCATCAGACCTTGAAAACTATATATTGTCAAAAGTAGTCAAATCCAACAACCCCACACACGGCTAGGATATGTTGCTCCGCTATGATGTTCCATTGCCTACCCTCCTACTCCATCATCAGACCCTGAACACCATATATGATTAAAGTTCTTCTCATGACAATTCCAACAACCCTAATCACGGCTAACATAAGTTATTATGTCATGGAGTTCCAGTGCCTACATTTCGGATCTATTATCAGATCAGCTCGTACCAAATTATTGTATTGTCATCCGAAATACATACACTAGCAAAGTTAGTTACATACACATGAAATTTAATAAAAGCGAAATTATAACAAAAATAGATGAAAAAAATATAATATAATGTTAAAGTATCAAATTAGGTTGATTCACTATTTTTAACGCAGCTTCTCCATGCACGTGTGTACGTGTGGGCCTTGCAAATGTATTAGTTCGATTTGCTATTATCAATTTTGTAAACGCGTCCTTAATATAAAAATTATAATTTTCAATTCCCATTTCAATTATCAGCTAAAACTTATCTGTCAGATTCAAAGATGTCAAAATATGATCACAAACTACCCTGCCTCGGAGGTGGGTAAAAATTTGCAGTTCACGATGTCGTTTTTAACTGTTTCCAAGCAAAACGAACTGTGAACGAAAACAGTTCAAAACGACAATTTCGCCCACAAAATTCCAAATCGAACGCCACATGTGATCGTTTTTGGCATTTTTGAGTAGTAGTAGTTTATTAATCCATAAAAGGATAGGCAAGGGTTATTTTTCAACCATACAGCCATTTCATACGTGTAATTTTATATAATATCATTTTCATTTTAGTACAATGGTGGTCATTATACTAAAACTTTACACAGACTTTTTGAGACAACTTGTAAAGTCACGATACACATAATTCATTTCATTTCACTTCACTGGTGCACATGGATTGATCTTTATTGGATAAATACCACCGATAATATGCAATAAAACTCAAAATATACGAATTTATGAAAATAAAAATGAAAACGCAATGTCACTCTGCAAGTTCCCGCCAAAAAGTCTGGCATTTTTGACTGTTATTTTTGCCACCGTACCCCAATTCGAATCTATTAGAATTTAACCAGCAGTATGTCCAAGGCTTCCAGAATATTCACTGGATTACAATGCAGGGAGTCAGGTAAAAGCTCAAGAGGTCGGAGATTTACTGAGGAAGAAAAAGTACTTTCACTCTCCTTATTGAAAAAGAGTCCCAAAAGCTACAGCCTTCTAAGCAAGTATTTTTGTTTGCCATCTAAGAGGACTCTGTTAAATGTTTTAAAAGCAGTAAAATTAGGTCCTGGAATAAATAAAATAATTTTTGAAAAATTAAAGGATACAGTGTCGAAAATGAATGCAGAAGACCGATTATGTAGCCTGATCTTTGACGAAATGTCTATAACTCCGCAGCTTCACTATGATAAGTCAAGGGACGAAATTATTGGTTTCGAGGATTTTGGCACTTATAAGACCGATAAGTTTGCAGACCATGTTACAGTTTTCATGATCAAAGGTCTGAGAAAAAATTTTAAGCAGCCGGTTGCTTACTATTTTAGTCAAAATATGAGGTCTGTAGATTTAAAAACCATTGTAATGAATGTTATAAAAAATATTCAGTCCACTGGACTTCAAGTGTTAATGACCGTCTGTGACCAAAGTGCAATAAATACTGCCACTATCAACAGCCTGATATCAGATACAAAACAACAATATTTAAGGAAGGAGCAAATTTTAAGAAATAATGTTTTTACGGTTGGTGGTAAGCAAATTATACCACTGTATGATGTGCCCCATCTTTTAAAGGGTCTGAGGAATAATTTATTGAATAAAGATTTGGTATTTATTGATCCAATTTCAAAAGAGGAGGTTACAGTAAAGTGGGAATATTTTAAAATTCTCTATGAGGCTGATAAGTGTTATGGTGAGCTCCGATTGATGCATAAGCTGACAGAGGAGCATGTACTCCCCGAAAAAGTTAATAAAATGCGGGGCAAGCCAGCTGCACAAATATTTAGTCACAGTGTAGCTGTTGGTATAAAACATTTATCGGCCAGGGGTGATGTTCCAAAAGAAATGGAAAAAGTAATACCACTAATACAACTTGTTGACAAGCTTTTTGATAGCCTGAATGGTGGTACATTTAATATCAAAAATGGCAAAATTTACACAGGAGCTGTAAAAAAGAACTCTCCACATCACAAACTGTGGAATGATGCTAAAAGCTTCCTAAGTTCTGTTTCCTATGTTGATAGGGTGAGCAAAATAAAAAAACAAGTGCCATCAATAAAAAATTGGATTAAAACCATAGAAGGATACCAACTTTTGTGGAAAACTCTAAATGAGAAATACTCCCAAGATTGTTTCCTGACTCGGAACTGCAACCAGGATCCTCTGGAAAATTTCTTTGGAAATGTCAGGAGTATGGGTGCTCGCAATGTCTCGCCAAATTGTGTTGGCTTTGAAGGAGCATATAAAACATTGCTCCTTAACAATTTCAGTGCTCACCATTCACCTCGTGCAAATTGTGAAGAGGACACAAATTCGTGTCTACAATCACTGCAGTTTTTTATAACTGAAAAAAATGAAATGAACGAACCTTTTAAATATACAAATGTACATATTGGTGAGCCACTCGAATTAAGCAGAGACACAACCGAAACTCCTGGCAGCTTCCAAAGAAATTATGTCTGCGGATGGGTACTAACAAAGTTATTAAAATTGGTAAAAGGGTGCAAAAAATGTAAGCTTGATCTATGTGGCAGTAAAAACGAACCAGAAAACGAATTTATTATGTTAAAGGAGTACAATAAATACAAGACTTGGTTGTCATATCCTACTAAAAATTTATGTGTATCTTTTAGTCATATTCAAACTGTAGTATCCAATTTTTTAAAACATGATGTCCAATTGCCAGGTCTTAAAGAAAGAACAAAATGTCTTCTTGATATAATGTCTGACTTTACTTATTTAAAATGTATAAAACATAAACAAAAGGTAACAAATTGCTTTACAGACGTCTCAACTAATGTATTAGTATATAGTTGGTGCAAAAGTGTTAACCGAATTTTATCAGGCAAAATTAATTACGATGGTGAAGACCAAAGAAAATTAGCAGCCCTTTCATACTATTTAAAACATAAAACAAAACCAAAAAAGTAATATAATAGCTTCAAATATAGATAATTTTATGTGTAATATAATTCGGTGTTCATGTTTGATGGTTCAATTACATTTAATATTTATTAGATCCTATTATTGATAATGAAAAGTAATTTAAACTAAAAAATGTCAACTCTGTACATCATAACATAGAAAAATGTGTCTAATTGTAGGCCTGTAAAGTTTTCTGATATCGGGCTCTGTCTGTACCTAGTAATTACTTGTGCTGTATTCCAAAGCTACCTAAGAAATATGATCATTTGAAATGTGCTAGTTATAGACGTTCCTAGATCAGTACTTCCCAAAGTTCATTGAACCGCGACACACTTGACAAGAAGTTCCAAATTCGGGACTCACTTCTTGTTTTTCATGAAAGAAAATGAGGCATAACTATAAGAATGAAGGAGTTTTCAGGGCCCACCCAATATTCGCTTATGACCCACTAATGGGCCGCGACCTTTGGGAACTACTGTCCTAGATTATATGGCAATTTATTGCGATGAATGTATTTAATCTTTGATTAATTAATATTTTAAATACAAAAGGTTAAAATACTATACTTTTTAATTTTTATTTCAAATTTATGCAAGAAAGTAATTAGTACTATTATATACATACATAAAGTAAACTATGTATTTTGCGCAACCCTGTCTAAGCTTGGTAAACCAATTATTGATTGATTTATGCCTAAATGAATAATTAAACAAGTAATTTTAATGATTTGGTTTTATTATTATAAATTTATAGGCGATCGGACACCACCAGCCTGATTAAATTGCATTTCATTGTTTTTATTATCAGTAAATTTAGAATCATTCTGCTATGGCAGTTTGGTCTCAATGGTATTATTTTGTTTTCTATTTTAAATGCAAATCTGGCTGCAGGTGTAAGATCGTCTTCCAGTACACTCCCATTTCAATCGAACAATACAGCGGTAGATTATATGTACGTGCGTCATATAATGTACGTCTATATACGATATAACTAGGTATATATATCTCCACATCTTTAGTTCTGATAAAGTTTCATAGAGGCACCACTTTCTTCGTGGCCGTTTTTTGAGGTCGACTTACCTCTCTTTTCCTTTTGGTATAGTTACTATACTCTTTGATTCGAACGCACTAGTAGTATCCCCTTTAGTAGTTTGTGCGGCGAAGTAACTGAACGCACCCCTAGTGACAGTGACACGTACGTAATGAACATCAACAAATTAATATGTGTTTTTATGTCTTATGAAATACGATACGAATACTTTAAATATCATTCGTTACGTATAAAGAGTTTTAGTCAAGATGATAATTCAAATAATATTAATAGTCACTACAGTTAAACTGTTTTTCATACCTTTGTAGTAAGTTCAAAAACACCGGTACAATTTTCAATAGGCTATACAAAAAGTAACTGTATAAACTATTTATTTACAATATTTTCAGCTATTCCACGGACTTTGAAGTACATCGAAATTGGCTTGCTATAACACACAATCTTTCAATAGAACAGTGGTATTATGACTCCACTTCAGAATGGACATTAGACTATCCTCCATTCTTTGCATGGTTAGAATACGCCTTATCATATGTTGCGAAGTATTTTGATCCCAAAATGTTGGATTTGAATAATTTAAATTATAATTCTGATATGACAGTACTTTTCCAAAGATTATCTGTGATTATCCTGGATTTTGTATTTATTTTTAGTGCAAAAAGGTAAGCTGGACAATTTTTTCTTAACATATTTACTGTTTCTAAATATCCCCAGTATCCTTGCCCTATATATAGTCTATTTCCAAGTGGACTTCATGTAGATAAGGTAAAGCTGTTTGATAAAAAATTTATAGTCTAATCTAAAGTGTAATTTTTATAATCATACAAGCTTTCTACAGCAATTCCCTATTTGAACTCCTTAGTGGATGAATATTGAAGAACCCTTTTTTTATAGATAAAAAAGAATCACTTATTAAAACAAAAACTGTAGAACATGCTATTTCAGTGGTCTACAGTTTATCTTGCTAGGATATGGTTTGAAGTAATATATGTGTACAGTATTATGATTAGGTATAGTTATGCATCTTAGCAATTTTAGTATTCCTAAAATTAAAATATTCTTGCCCATAACTTGTGCTAGTATTGTTCTAGCTTTATATATATAATTGGTTATCTCTTATTTCAGTTGTGCAAACCTTGTAAGTAATGGAAAGCTCCTTGTATTCATATTGTTGGTATCATGCCCTGGGCTGTTGATGGTTGACCATATACATTTCCAATATAATGGATTCTTGTATGGCTTCCTTCTGTTTTCTATTTCAAACATGATAAAAGTAAGTAACCTGTAAAATATTTTGCTTAGTTTCTGGACATGTTTGCAACTATGTGTTTTATTTGATGGGGCAATGAACATGTCTGGATGTAGATATGTGTCTAGAGAATCTTCTTGCAAAGTTGATCAACATATTATTGATTCACTTTTAAAATAAAAGTTATCTGGTTTCCACAAAACAAGCTCTGCTTGGTTTGGAATCAGATGGCTGTTTGTCAAGTAGCAGGATAATAATTATTATTATTTACTAAAAAAATTGATTAAAAAGCAAATTAATACAAGTTACTTAGCTTCTGCTGAACATATCAGACTATGTGAATAAATAATTATATTACTGCCATAGCGTTGCTATAAGTTAATGTATTGAAAATAATGCATTATAATGTATGGTAAAAACTTGAACACTACATTAATTAAAACTGAATTTTTAATTTTTCAGACCAATTATATCCAAGCAGCATTATGGTTTGCAGTGCTACTGAATTTAAAGCACATATTCTTGTATGTGGCACCTGTTTATATTGTTTATTTGTTAAGAGCATATTGCTTTACAATATCATCTGTAGATGGTGAACATACTCCATGGTATTCCTTCTCTATAACAAACCTTATGAAACTAGGTTTGGCTGTCACTACAGTATTTATTTTATCATTAGGGCCGTTTATTGACCATTTGCCACAGGTAAGATAACTCTTTTGAACTAATTTTTAAAGCTTCAAGTGATTATCAAATAGTATAACATATAATATTTTCAGCTATTCTCAAGATTATTTCCATTCAAGCGGGGTCTCTCTCATGCTTATTGGGCACCTAACTTTTGGGCATTATATAATTTTGGAGATAAAGTACTGCAGTATGTTTGTGAGTATTGAGAATTTCCTTACATCTATTAATAGGTACCCTATTCTCATTCCATTTTCATGAAATAATAAAATCAGTGGCAACAAACTTATGCACTTATAGTGCTAATAGCATATAACTGCTGCTTCGGCCATATGCTGACAACCTTGTGCCCAATTCAGTTTGTAATAAACTTATCTACACTAATATTTCTCTATTATTTTAGTACCAAAAGCCGGGATAGAAGTTGCAAAATCAGAAGCTTCAATGACCGGTGGACTTGTAAAGGAATATGAGCATACTGTTCTTCCATCAATAAGTCCAACTTTTACATTTGTATTGACTGTATTGACAATGATTCCAGCACTAATTAAACTGTGGCATCTGTGTGCTGACAGGAGATATAGACCATTGAGTTTTGTAAGGTTTGTATGCTATCTTTTAACGGGTGGATACTTTTAGATGTCATCTTCTGGAAACCTATGTTGGGTTTGTCATGCTGAATAACTTTTCCTACTTCCATACAAAGGATTTACGAGAAAAATTATGGTTGGTACCATCAAAAGTTGAGTAGGTATTTCGGAAAAAATATGCAGATAACACAGAAATTCCTTTTCAGGAATTATTTTTATAGTAAAACCTAGCTAAGATAGCTGGGATCTTATGGGCCCTCGGATTTTTTATCATTTATAGAGGCTTATTCATTTACCCAGTTTGCCAATTGTAAGATTCGACCTTCTCTCGACGTCACTACCGTTGACCCACCATCGCCATGATGAGCTGTTGTTATAATTCAAAATAATGTTTTCTATTCCACAGGTGTATGGTTGTGTGTGCGACTTGTTCTTTCATGTTTGGTTGGCATGTTCATGAAAAAGCTATACTGCTGATTCTAGTACCACTCAGGTATGTTAAAATGTTGTATTATTTATGTGTTTTTATTATGGTCAGTGATGATGTGGCTGAAGGAATCAAACTTCAGAAGGGAACTGGCCTTTAAGTGCAGTTGTCGGAACACACCAGTGGGTACTTGGCGACAGATTTTCAACGTGTTATAGTCCACCAGGCGAGTACCCAAAGTACCCTAGTCCCTACCATAGTGTTTCCTCACGATTCGAACCCATGACCTTACTTCAATTTTACTTAATTCAATCCTTTTTGTTTGCAGTTTTATGTCGGTGCTGGGTGATGTGGACAGCAAACAGTTTTTGATACTCTCAACAATCGGAAACTATTCAATATTTCCTTTACTTTATTCAAAGAATTTACTAACGATAAAAATATTTATAATGTTAACACATTCCGCTATTGCATTTGGTAACATTCCATCACTGTACGAGGTTGTAACAAAGACGAAATCGAAAAAACGAAGGACTTTGCGTTTACCACTGCTGACAAGACTGGAGACTACCTATCTATATGGACTAGTGTTATTGTGTATCTATGAGAATGTGCTTCACTTTGCGTGGGGCTTGGATAAGAAGTTGCCATTTTTACCTCTAATGATTACTTCTGTTTATTGCGGCCTTGGTGTTATGTATTTTTGGATATCCTACTATTATTACTTTTTAACATTCAACGTGAGCAAAGTTCCTACTTTCAGTACAAATTTGAATCCAAACTATTGTTATAAGAAAGCTAATTAACGAATCATGGTAAGGCGCATATAGGTATTGCAGGAAAAAATTAGGCTTTAAATGTCTTCCTATGATGAGATGACTAGTAATCATGAAATATCAAGTTATAATACCAGTTTGTAACGCAATTCCAATATCTTTTTTCTACAAACAAATCGCTATGATTCCATATGGTGTTGAATGATAGTTTGTAAATTAAGATTAGGTATTTGTTTATTTCGTTCAAAGTAGTAAATAAAGGTATTGAAATATCATAGATAAAGTTAAGCAGCAGATTAGGTACCACAGACAGACATTATAGACAGATAACAAGTGGAAATTGCTCACATCCCTTCATCAACCATAAAGAGCTCATGATCTTCGAACGGCTGCATGGATTTTGATGAAACATATCTAAGAATCAGCGCAAGAAAATTTTCTTTCAAATAAAAAGAAACAGCATTCAACCGGTTTACCCATTTAAGAGCCAAGGTACCACAGACGGACACACAGACAGACTTTCACGTCAAACTATAACACCGCTCTTTTTGCGTCGGGGGCTAAAAAATACCTTGAATATTCCAAACAAATACCCCTGTGGTGTTACGCCGATGAACACACGGCGGTCATCGTTTTCAAATATTAACTAATAGAGTCGCACAAAGTTATCGGACTAGCGTGTACCTATCGTTTTTCGGAGTCTCCCTTTGATTTACAAGAAAAGGGAGTTGAAGGCGACCGCTTCGAATGATCTTCTCCGACCCTCTCATCTTTCCTCTTTTCACTGATTTATTTATTTATTTAAAGGTTCACCAACATTTGTTTACACTAAACATATAATTATTACAATTGCAAATATAAGGACTAAGTGTAACAAACAATTATAGGTAAACACAACATGTAACACGACACATTTTACTTAGTTATTAACAAATTGATATAAGCACAGTACGCGAAAGAAATACGTATGAGATCCTAAGATATCATATATGCTAGCGTTGTCTTTGCCCATATTTACCTATTTTAGACACGGGTCTAAAATAGGTAAATATGGGCACGGTTACGGATCCTTCAGTTCTAAAAGCGCTTCATGGATGTGCTAGCCTCCGGTGCTTTGCTTACCATCTTTCGCACATCGCGGTTCAACCCGTAGAGTGCTACCTTCCGACCATAATCCACAGCAACTGGAGGCTTACTCTCGACAGCTTCGAGTTCTGAATCAATCGAATTTTATTCGAATGTAATGCCTATCCGTACTCTTGAATTCGACACGAGCGCACGATCGTGCGGTGTCTCTTATTGGAACTAACTTCGATCGTAATAATCGTTAGATATAGGTAACAAAAGTTCGATCTTTCTTCGAATAGAATCGTCAAATCGAGAACCAGGCTGTAGGTATATATAACCATGCGGTTTGCGGCAACTTTGTCTAAAGTCTACAGAGCAGAGACAAAGTGCCTGAATGTGATACAATATTGGTCAATACTATAATAATATTCAGTTAACAGATTTTGGAGCTAAACTTTAGTATCACATTCATCTTTTACCCCTAATTATTAATATCTTCAGATATATTGTAAATCTTAAATAGGTTTTTTTTTTCAAATATCATATATATATATTTATTCGGAACAATCATACAAACAACGATGGTGTCTGCAGAAGTTTGAAAACTGTGTCGCAGACACCAATAGAGGTTAAGTACCTTATTTAGTTTTTATTTTGTTTTTTACATGAATATTAAAAATAAAGCGTTTTTTAAAGTTAGTTTTGTGTGTTTGAAAACATGTTGCTTCGTAATTATAGCTTTTAGATACAATCTGACCAGACAAGCTCCAACCGATGACGTGTGTTACGTCAGCTGCACTTGAGAGCCGGTTCCATTAAAGGCGATGATAGCTCAGTGGTAGTGACGTCGGATACCGAGACGAAGGTCCCGGGTTCGGTTCCTACAATGAGCTTGAGCTTTCGGTGAAGGAAAACATCGTGAGGAAACCATAGCACGGTGGTAGGGTACTTTGTAGTACCCGCCTGGCTGGCTACCACCCTCATGTTGAAAATCAGTCGCCAAGCACCTTTCGGTGTGTTCCGATAGCTGCACTTGAGAGCCAGTTCCTTCTAGGCTTTGTGTGCTTACCACCTACGGCCACATCATCACTTACCATGCTAAGATTGCGGTCAAACACAGGCCTATAAACAGTAAAAAAGAAGGCTAACACGAATAAAATATTTATCTAGTAAGTAAATTATTTTATTTTTAAAGTAGGTAGGTATCTACTATATGTCACCTCCGGCTTTAAATGGTAATTAAACTAAGTACCTACCTAGGTATATTAATTTTGAAAATGTATTGATATACAAGATATTGTAATACAAGAATGGCTTGAAGGGACACGTACGCGTGTTTGCAGTGAATAAAGGGAAGGAGGCGCGTCGATCGCGGTATGAATATTCATCGCAGCCTAGCTAGAAACAGGCGGGGAGGTTATAAAACGCAAATATATGCGGGTAAGACGTCAAGTGTTACATTCATTATCGTTCACTCCCTCTAATTGTTAAAACAAAGATTGGCTTTTAACACCTTGTGTGCTTTAGGAATTAGTAGATGATCCATGTCTTTATTTCTAGCCATAGATATAGATGTAGTTTTCCAGCTTTTTAGGTAGGTAGGTAATATATCAGCGTTGCCAGACGTCCGGATTTTTAGCCCAAAATTAAATGTCCCGCGCGGACAGGCCCTGTCTCGCTTTTCGAGGTTTACTCGACGGTGAAATCATCGTTGGATGTAGAAGTGGGAAATTATAAGGACACCACTGCACACAAATGGTACCAGCTTTTCCGTGACGCGTCTTAAACACAGTGGTGTTAAATGTCACTGTGACATACAAAATTAAACTTCTAAGGCCCGGTTTCAATAATTTACGGACCGGTATCGGTTAAGATTTATTAAAATAAAGACATATCTTTACTAATAATGAAGCAAAGACCTCAAAACTTTGCATAGCAGACCCTCCCATATGGAAGTAGCTATCACAGGTAAAATTAGCTTACGAAATGATCTATATGCCCAGTTTGGCAATAAAAAAACCTACCATTGGTAAGCAAAACGATTCGTTTTTGTTTATTGAAACCGGGCATAAGTCAACGCAATCAAATGATGCGGCCATATATTATGCCGCATATTTTCACGCTCGCAAGGGAATCAAAACCTATAGGGTACTTCCCGTTGACCTAGAATCATAAAATGTGGCAAGAAGCAGTTCCATATAGCACAAGTAAAGGAAGAAATCCAAAAAGAGATTTGTAGTACATACAAATAAAAAAAAAATATTTACATTATATTACAACATAATCGAAAAATCAAGGTGACATCTTCGAGACTCGATTCCCGTGATGAATGAACTATTTACATTCCTACAAGTTTCTACAGAACCCTCGGAGCGCGAGTCCGACTCGCTCTTGGCCGGTTTTTTTTAGTATGTCCCTGTATGCTTTTGGCGATCAAATCCAGCTTTTTTTTTTCTAAAGAGGTAGCAAAATCCCGCTTTGCTCGAAAAAAAATCTGGCAACGCTGTAATATATAGTCATCAACGGGATAGGTATTCACCGAATCGAACATATTTGGTGATGCGACCTAGAAGGTATCTGCATTGGTAGGTAATAGGTATGGGTAGATAATAGGCTTAGAGACAGACAGGTTGGTTTATGATAAAAAAAAATTAACATCCTTGTGATAAAAATAATGGTTACATACGACGCGCTGGATTTGGTACCTAGCCTAGCTATACAGCGTGTAAGGGACATCGCCGCACAAACGGATACCATGGGTCCAGGACATGATTCTGGACCCCCCCATGTTGGAATTTTTCGTCGGTTTTTCCCAAATAAAAAAAAAAAAAAAGTTTTTTTTACTTTAGACTGTTCATGATCGTTATTCTTACCTAACCCAAAGAGATTTAAAATAAATAAGTTATTAATTCATTACTTTCACTAAAAGTAGCAATGTAAATAAAACTGAAACGGTGTCTTATGGCGATATTCGCCTGCAGTCAGCGACATACTACGTAGGGTAATGGCACCAGTGATCAGCCTCATAACGACTTTTTGAAGTTTGAACAGCTGGCATTTTTACAGGATTCGTTGGATAATGAAACGTAGTACATGGTTGGATTAATTGTTTATTATAGTTTTTAAACAACATATGTCAAAAACAATATTTCTCCTTATAAAATATATATTTAAGTTCAAACAAAAAATGGCACTTTTTGCCAGTGGTCAGCCTCTAAAATCCAATAATCAGCCTCGATGAACCCAGTATTCAGCCATTATAACTATGAATAAGCATGAGATCAAAATGAGCATTATTTATAAATAAAAATCAACGATATTATTTAAGTCTCTCTTATTTCTTATAGGTAAATTCTCAAAACAGTTTTTTTTTTAATAATTAGTAGGAATTGTTTCCTTTTCACTTCCTTTGACAATTTGATAAATGTTTTTATAGCCTCTAGGAGCAATCACTTTTCCAGTTTTTAGGCAAATCATAAAACTTGTTATTATTTTTATTGCTTGGACCGTATTTAATAAATTGTTAGTATTTAAGGGAACCCACATTTTGTTAATTTTTGGCACCAATCCACTAGTGCAGCTTTTTCTGCTTTATTTAAATGGAAACTGGACCCATTTTTCTCGGGCCTTCTGGGACACGTAGATGAAGCCGATCTTTTAATGTGCCTCGAGGAACTCCAAACGTTCTACTAGCTTCTTATCGGCATTCCGTTTCGTATGGCTAACATGGCCGAATAGTTTCTCTGGAGGATACGTTTGTCTTGGCGGTATTTTTGGCTGAAAAAATTAAACAGAATTATTATAGAAAATTAATTACATAGGTACCTTTTCAATTATTGAAATACAAACTACCTAAATACATTTTATAACTATTTCAAGTAAAACGTAAAATGCTGTCTACCAACGTCCTTAAAAATACCACTTAAATGGGTACAATCGAAGACACTGTTAACTGTACATTTAGAAACGAACATAAACCTTATAGCAACGTATTAAAGTCTATGGGTGGTCAGTTCACAGTAGCTTTGTTTGTAACCAGCTAGATCGAGGCTGAATACTGGATCGGCAACAGCAACCAGTGGCCAGCCGCGTAAAAATTAAATGTTTAATGCGGCTGACCACTGGGTTTTTTGAGGAATATGAAAGGACATGCCTTACTTAATTTGAAAACTTAAATTTAGCGATTCTAATGGCCGCCTTTTCTCGCAATTTTAAAAATAATTCAAGAACCCTGTGAACAGCCCCGGGTGGCCGACCATTGGATCTTTTATAAAAAAGTAGTACCCAATCGTCAGCCCCCACAATATTTACGAAAATCAGCGATATTTTAATTCAAATTTAATATAATTAAATACATGAAGTAATACATAAAGCCAAATTGCATGAAATGCTATCACATTTAATAATAAAATATGTTTTTTCTTACCTTTTAAGAGAACACCACGCGAAGTAATAAATATGGCGGACATGACACTACTGCTCTTGTCGACCGCCGTCACCTGTATGAATGAGTTTATTTCTCCCCCCTGATCCCCTGCCGTACTTTTCGTGTGACATATTAAACAATGAGGAATCAGTGTTTCTATTTATGTACACGTGATTCGTTTATTCTAATTGTAGCGATATTTATGACCGATAAACGACGCAAAAGGCTGACCACTGGTTCCTGGCTGGACACTGGTGCTGTTACCCTAGGCACAACGTTATCGCGCGTTTAAATCGCGGTGTTCACAATACATTGCGCGCTCGAAAATGACAATTTCTATAACCGATCATTAGCGAGGTGAATGACTTTCACAATTTGATTAGTGGCATTTGGTGTTGCCTTTTCGCGAAGTTTGCGTTACCATGCGAAATACACCTGTATATATTTTTATTACAGTGAATGGGCTGGTGTTTTAATACAATATCACCATGGCCAGTGATGATGTAGCTGAAGGTGGTAAGCACATAAAGCCTAGAACTGACTCAAGTCCAGCTGTCGGAACTCCTTGTAGGTGCTTGGCGAGTAGGCTCGGAAGGTTGCATTTGCTGAGAAGACCCGCGAATAAACTCTGCGACTAAGCTCAGCGTTTTTTTTTTCAATACAAGCTTAGATTGTGCTATGATTCATTACATACTCCCATGGGACATGCATTTGTGTGCATGAACTGTCCTAAGTCGGGGTGTACATTAAGTACCTATGAGTTTACAAACAAAAAGTAGTAAATGTAGTATTATATCAGTTATCTGGTTTTCATAGTACAAGCTCTGCTTAGTTTGGGATCAGATAGCCGGGAGTGAGGAATGTCTCAGGAAAATTATACTCCTAGCACTCTCTCATCATGACGTCTCACTGACAACAATTGCGTTAGCCTATCGATCTCTTCTCTATGCGTTAGAGTTTTTTTCCTTCACCGAAAGCTCAAGCTCATTGCAGGATTCGAATACCCGAACATCACGGCTACCACCTCCTTGAAATACTATTATAGTTTATTACTGATAGTATAACTTAAGTATATTAGGTATGTATGCGGAGCATTAGGTCTGTGCTTATCCAGAGATTACCAATATTTTTCTGTATCACGCATGAGCGAATAGGTAAAGTATTTGTAATAGGTTCAATCGTTCGATTCATCGGATTGGAAGTTTGAAAATAAAAGTGAAATGGAGCGGAAGGAGTTGTTCATTCAGATTGGTGATTCAGCATTTTATTACCTACCTGTAGGTACCTACCTACGTATGATGAAAACAGCTTCCTTATTTGTACTTTGTACTTATCTTATTATTTATGGCATGAATAAGTAGGTACCTACCTACTACTTACGTAGGCTCTCTTATAAGATTACCACAAAAACAGAATGTAGGTATTAATTTGTATATGATCCAGAAGTTCTGGACCTTTCCAGGACTTCCGCTCCGATTGAATCTAGTTTTGCTATCTCTTGGCCACAGAGCCACAACCACCATTAAATGTTAGTGTAAGTATCACAGATTTTTATTTATAATATTTAAGTCATATTTAAGTACCCACTCTCGGGTTTTCACCTGCAAACCCGAGAGATTTATATAGATAGATAGATAGATAACTCTTTATTGTACAAAAGTATTTAAACAGAGTATATAAATAAATGCTTAAAATTAAAGAAATTACTGTAAGTACAATAGGCGGTCTTATCGCTAAAAAGCGATCTCTTCCAGACAACCTTAGGATGGAGAGGAATTTAGACACGTTATTAGAAGGTGGTCTATACTTTTATAACAAAAATAGGTAAATAAAAATACAGAGGTACATACAATTATATAAGTCTTTATCTAAATAAATACATAGATTTAAGAAAATATATATTATTATTAATAAATACAAAGATAAAAATAAGTAGAGGTAATTCCGAGTAGAAACAATAAATAACATACTACACAAATAAATATAAACATTCATGGAAATATGGCAATTACAGCATCGACTATAGTCATTACATTACATTACATTACATTAGAGATTTATTTAACTAATAAGCTGATTAAGTGGTCACCTAAATAACATCTAATTGTTTGACAATGACAGCAAGGTGACGTTATTTATTTGACCATTTATTCATTTATGAGTAAGGCCGATAATTTTTACCCGGTATAAAAAATATCTTTAATAGTATCTTTTATATTAGGCTATAATCTACCCGTGTGCCAAATTTCACCATGATTGTTTGTGCCGTTGAGGCGTCAAGAGGTAACACACACTTTTGCACATATATTATTAGTAAGATTTCAACATCAGTGAAGGTAGCTCAATGCCTGGATGTCTAGATAAAGTTTAGCATTGAATTGTATTTCTTTTCCACGAATTGTGTACGCACCTATATACCAAATATTTCAACGTCGAAAGGCTAATAAGCAGGCAGGGTCCACGTGATGGTAAGTGGGTTCCGACGCGTATTTACATTAGCAATATCACGGGGACTGCCAATGTGTCCTCGACTTATATAAAGCCTAGAAGGCATCTGGCTCTCAAGTGCATCACACTGCTAAGGTGCTTAGCGATATTTATAACATTTGGGTGTTGTAGCCAGCTAAGACTTTCAAAATTGCATGTGACCGGCCACAACCGTGGTACTGGCCAAAACCGAGGCTCGTACCGTACTTAGTACTACCTCAGAGTAGGTATATAATATACTACGTACAAGTACTACATATTATACCTATTATATTATACTTACTTACATTAGATTGATCGGTAGGTACTATTGAGGTACTATCATGCATTCTTGTCTTGGACTTTTTTAACAATAAGTAACTGTAAATTGATTCTAAATTAAAAGTTACACACGCTATACTACACGGTGTAATATAGGTACCAAGCCTTTTCCATTCGCTTTGCGAGGGCACGTACCACAGTTTATGTCCGCGGAACACCGGTTTATGACTGCGGAGTAGATTGAACGCAGCTCCAGGCGAAGGATTATACCCGGTTGCTACGTGTTCCCAGACGAACCGGTATACTTCATTTCTGTATCAGCACAGAGCTTTTGATTTCATTCGCTGTAATCAGCTTCTTATTTTTATAAGTAGCTTGTGAAAAAGACTTTCGCCTTATCAAGAAAATTATGAAGCGAAGTTATTTCGGAATGAGTAATGTACCCTACCTAGTAGTTAGTGAGTGTAGATCTATTACAGGTAGGTACTTGGGTGGCCTAGCTTACAGTGAGCTGTACTTTCAGAGAAGGAAAACATCATGAGGATACGGTACCATCATGTACCATCTATGTAGTTGTAGGTAGTATCCGCCTGACTCACTGATCTTTTAGTAGAAAATGCATAAACAATATCCTAATTAAGGTTTCAGCAGGCAGTTGCGTTGAGAGGCTTTCTAGGCTTAGGTATGTGAGATGTTATAAAAAATTCAAAAAACCACCAACACAAAAAAGAAGCTCTAGTAAGTTAAAAATAATATTTATTGGCCTTTTAATAAATTTATATTATTATATTAATAAGCAGTAATATTTTGATAATATTTTGCTTCCTCGCGTCAGGACTATGTTATTGTACCTACTTAGACACAGGGCCGTCTTCAGCCATGCCCTTAGGCACATAAGGCCTCGTTGGAAAGTGAATAAAAAAGTATTTTTGTTTATTTATTAAATAAATATTTTTTTTCTCCTACAATAAAATCTTGGGTTTTGGCTATGTCTGTTGGTTTTCCTTTGTTTTTTATATTCGTCAAAGTCTGCTGGACGTCTGATAAGGGCGTTAAAAATGGTAAGTATATGTGACTTTAGAAGGCTCCTTATTCTTATAATAATTAATTTATGGAGAATAACACAACCGAGTGACATACAGTGGTACCTACAGATTGCATGGTAAAACAATCATTGCTCTAGTGTCATTATCCAGAGAGGAAACTGAGGATTACGTTTGTATGGAACAAACGCCACCAGCATTTCCTCCATTTTAATTAGAAGGTTGAAGGTAATTCTATACGGTGCTACAGGCAGACACAAGTGGAAGTTGCCCTTCATCAAATAGAAAGAGCTGATGATCTTCAAACGGCTGTACCGATTTTTATCAAACGTATCTAAGAACCAGCGTAAGAAAATTTTCTTTCAAATAAAAAAATACCTGCATTCAAATCGGATCACCCGTAGGTAGGTATAAAGGGTTACGATGCCACAGACAGACACACGTCAAAGGGTCTAGCCGTACAAGTATAGGCAATCTGCCCCCGATAGAAATTCCTATCAATGAATATACAGGGTGTTGTTTTGGTCGGCGACAAGCGACCCAGGAGCGGTAGTACAAAATATATATTCCCCAAAAATGGACTTAATTCCATTAAATACTTTAAATATGATGAGAAATACCTTATTCAATTTGAAATAAAATTACCGCAAAGTATGGTTACTAGGCACGTGCACAGACTAGAGCTAGGCACAAGCCGCCATCGCCCCATCCCTTAACTCCCTCGTACTCCCGTTGAGTATTATGTCTACACTTTAGCTTATTACATGATTTTCAAAATTTTATTTTTTTTATTTTTATTATTTAAAAAAAATAAAGTATTTTTTTTATATTTTTTTTAGCACCAGTATTATTTGTATTATCGACCTTGAGTTGCTTGTCGCTGACCAAAACAACGACCTGTATAGTCTTTTAGGGGAACCTATGCGAAGTTTGTACGTATACTTAAGCATAAGAGTAAGATATGCTGCAAGCACCTCGGACTAAAAAATCACGAAGACACCCCCGTCTTCATCTCCGAGCATTTAACTCCAAAGGGATCTCGCTTATTTTACCTCGCAAGGGACCTAGCTAAATCTAACAACTACAAGTTCTGCTGGACTGCCTACGGCAAGGTCTATGTAAGAAAAGATGAAAACTCACCGATCATCACGCTAAGAAGTGAAGAGCAGGTACATCAGCTTCTTATAAAAAAATGACTATACGTTCTCCAAAACTTGTACTATATACTTAGGTTGTGGATAACTCTTTGTTGTATTCTCTATTGTACTTTCAGTTGTATTTTAAGCTTGCAAGACAAACCCAACACTTACACATATACTCAAACACATTCTACAAACACTTACAAAACTATACTAAAACACTCCACAAACCATCACTTAAACAACACACTCAACTATCTGAAACGAATCACACGTACTACAACTATATATCTTAACTTCAAACTAAAACAAACATTTAATCAAGCACGTATTTACACTAATTACCCTACGTTGCCCACAGTTTTTAACGTCATAAAAATTACCTTAAAAAAAATTAATACAGATTATTTAATGACGTCTATACCTTATAATATCGATAATGGATAAAGAATCCCTACAAACGATAAACGAAATAGACAATCTCGAAATTGCGCGCGCTATTGAATGTGATATATCTGATCTTTCTAAACATGTTTACATTAACAAAAATGACCTGACTATAGTATCACAGAACATAAGAAGTATCTATTGTAATTTTGATGATTTATTGCTCATGTTATCCAACTTTAAATTTGATATAGATATAATTATTTTAACAGAATGTAGACTTAACAAAAATAAACCTATCCCACAACTAAATAATTATAGCTCATACGATACTAAACATCAACTTAACCAAAATGATGGGGTAGTAGTTTATGTTAAAAATAAAATTAAGCATAAGATTAAAGAAATAAGATTAGTACAATCGACTTGTCTGCAGGTTGATACTCTCAACAATACAATACTATGTGTCTACCGCTCTCCATCAAATCCAAATGCAGACGTTTTTATCAACTCTCTCAGTAATCACTTGAATTCATTATCCTCGAATAATAGTATTATTGTAGCGGGAGATATTAACATTAATATTAGACCTAAAGACATTGAATCGTCATATGAGTATAGGAATAGGATAAATTATTTAAATATGTTGGCAGAATATGGATTACTTTCTGGACATACACTTTCAACCAGAGAAAAAAACTGCCTGGACCACTTTATGATGAAAATAAATAAAAAGAAAACTTCAGCATTCATTGCTATCCTTAATACATCGATCACTGATCACTTAACAACATTTCTAGCCTTGTCCAAACTAAAAAACAACCTTCCCGCAAATAGTACTACTACCACCGTCGATTTTGAAGCAGCCCTGAAATATCTTGAGGAAAAAAGATCAGAAGAACTACTATTTTGCAATGATCCTATTCTATTAACTGACATACTTATACAAATGCTATCTGAATCTATAAAATTAAATACATTAATTAAAAAAATACCTAATAGTAAGCGCATTTTAAAACCATGGATAACACCAGGCATTCTACGTTGTATTAAAAATCGGAACCAATTACAGAAAAAAAATCGTGTTGACCCGTTTAATGAAATTCTGAAAATATCGTATACGAGATATAGAAATTACTGCAATAATCTAATCAAAAAGTTGAAACGAAAATATGAAAGAGAATTACTAGCCAAATCAGTAAATAATAATAAACAACTTTGGAAAAATATAAAAAATATAACATTTTGTAACAAACAAAAAAATAAAAATTCTGAGCTAATTAATATAAAATCAACCCCTACTGAATCAGCTAATTTCATAAATGGCTACTTTGTTAATATTGGCAAACAGCTTGCTGAAAAAATTGAAGGGGGTACGCCAAATTGGCAACATGTAATGCCACATGCACAACTCAATTCCTTTGTACTCTTGGACACTGACTGTGACGAAGTAGATAAAATTATACGGAACCTAAAATCTGATAGTGCTCCAGGGTGGGACAATATTTCCTCAAGGTATCTCAAGTATGTAAGAAGACAAGTTGTTCCTGTTATAACTCATCTTATAAACCTCTGCTTTAACAAAGGCATTTTTCCAGAACATTTGAAAAAATCTATTGTTACCCCAGTACATAAGGGAGGGGACAGAGACGATGCAAACAACTACCGGCCAATATCAGTCTTACCAGCTTTGTCAAAAATTTAAGAGAAATTACTAAATATTAGGCTACTAAAATACCTGAATGACTATAAAATACTCTCCCCTTCTCAATACGGATTTAGGCAAGGTAAATCCACTGAGGATGCTGTCACTATACTAAGCTCGATAGTAACAGAACAACTTGACAGAGGTAAAAAATGTTTGACAGTGTTCCTTGACTTAAAAAAAGCGTTTGATACCGTCTCTGTCCCAATCCTTATGAGCAAATTGGAAAAGGCTGGAATAAGAGGAACCGCACTATTGTTATTCAGGGATTATCTATCAAACAGGACTCAGAGAGTAAAACTAGATCAGGTTATTAGTGAAGACGCTGAAGTATTATATGGAGTTCCTCAAGGAAGCGTGTTGGGACCGACATTGTTCTTAATTTACATTAATGATCTCTGTAGTCTGAAAATTGGGAATGCACAAGTTCTCTCGTACGCAGATGACACTGCTGTTGTCTTTCATGGAGACTCATGGAGTGATGTTAAGGTGAGCGCTGAAAAGGGAATGACTTTTGTAGCCGAATGGTTAAAAACTAATCTACTTACGTTAAATACCACTAAAACTAATTATATATGTTATAGTATTTACAACCGTACGCAACCAAGTTATGACTTTAACTTAAAAGTCCATACATGTAACGACCCTAAAAATACGAACTGCAAATGCCCAACGATCAACAAAGTTTCACAAACAAAATATTTAGGAGTAGTGATAGACCAAAATCTTTCATGGTACCCCCATCTTGAGCATGTTACTAGCAGAGTACGGAAGCTGAGCTGGATTTTTAAGACACTGAGACACGTCATGCCGCGAAGTTTGGTAAATAATCAAAAGAACCCCAAAAATTTACTAAATGAGATTTACGTGGCCCTTGTGCAGTCTGTCCTGATGTATTGTATCACTATCTGGGGCGGTGCAGCAAAAACAAAATTTATTTTACTGGAGCGCGCCCAACGTGCATTGATAAAGATTATGTATTTCAAAAAATCTAGATACAGCACCGAAAGTCTTTATCAAGGTAGTAATTTATTGACAGTTCGAAAGCTATATATATTAAAATTAGTACTTACCAAACACAGAAACTTACCATACGAACGTAGTATTAAAACTAAAAGAAGGAAAAATCATGCCGCACCTGTCCCACATACAAAAACCCAATTTGCATCTATACAATATACCAAACGCTCCGCACAGTTATATAATACAGTTGACAAAAAGATAGACCTCTACTCAAAAACATATTGCGCATGTAAAATGGACATAACCAATTGGATTAAAACACTTACATATGAAGAGACAGAGGCACTTCTGAAATATACCTAATAACACAGTAAAACGTATACACACCCCGACACACACCCCAACACCCCCACACAAACACTCACTCACAAACACACACCCCAATACACACACAAATATTCACACACAAACACTCGCACACAAACACCCACATAAAAACACGTCCACACATAATATGTTAGTAGTTAAGTTAAATAATTGTAATTTTATTGCTATGGAAGAGTGGAGTCTCCTAATACAGGCATTGCATGCTTAAAAGGAGGCTTCAACCACTATTTTAATTATGTACTTAATCTATGTGTCGAAAATAAATTATTATTATTATTATTATACTTATTTTAGCCAGTGTATGAAGTGGTTGTGAAGATATATAACAAAATAGAGGGACATTTAAAAAAAAAATTTTTCTCGAAAACTACTTTACCTAGACAAAAAATTCCAAAAGCATATTGTAGTGGACTCCCTAAGATGTATTCTCCAATTTTGTTCTCATACAAAGTTTCGTCTTTAATAATAATAATAATGGTAAATAAAATTTAAAAGTTATTTTTATAAGTTTCAAATTAAGTGACCACCTCGAAAAAATTACAGTGAGTGTGCTTTAGTGTCCTTTATTCACCTATTGATTCATAATTGAAATCTAAAGGGGACAACATAGTAAAAACAAAAAAAAATTACATGGCCACTCGTTGCACTGTATGATTTTGCACATTTAATTTTTTCAATTAAGATATTTTTATAATGAAAGTAGCACAGAAATAACAATTTCATTCGATTTACTAAAGCATATTTGCTCCGAGGGCAAAAGGATTAGCGCTCAGAAGTGTCAATTTTAAGAACTGTACTCCCGATAAGTTTCCTATAATTTTTCATAAGACGCCATCTCTCTCTAAGAAGGCAGAACTTCATAACCGATCACGGATACACACTGACACTACGCACAGAAAATATGAGTGTATCAGTTGGGCTCGAAACGAATAGCAAGTTACGACTTGTGTGCAAGTGTGTATGAGTGTTATTGAGCATGATCGTTTGTTTGTTAAATAATTAGACTATTGGTAAATTAATTCAAGATAAATTTAGACTAGTTCCAGTTCCGAACATCAGATGGCGTGTATAATTCCCCCTAAAAAGGAAGCTACAGCAATATTGCTAATGGGATTATTTTTTTAGAATTATCACCAGATGCTACATTATTCCAATATGTTTGGGTAACATTGTCACTTGTATATAATTAGGAATTCATTCGGAAACAAAACATTATTTTAGGAAAACATTCGGAATTGATGAATTCATAAGATCTGCTGTAATTTCGTAAAAAATAATTCAATTAGCAATATTGCTGTAGCTTCCTTTTTAGGGGGCCAGATGCATATTAAAAAAGTAGGCTTTTAAATAAAAGTCGTCGTATAAGTCATAGAAAATCATTTTTATAGACTAACAAACTAGAACTAACTTCGAACAACTGACACTTTTGACCTACGTCTAACGTCTACGTCTACGTATTAACTACTTAATAAATCACTAAATCACAAGAAAAATACAATAAATCTGACATATTGGAAAAACGAGTTAAAGCTTTGTAACAGTTTTGGGAATTCACCATCTAGCGGTCGTAATCTGCACTATACTATAATAAGAATTTATATTATAATGTCGGAATTATACACGCCATCTGATGTTCGGAACTGGAACTAGACTAACTTTATCTTGAATTAATTTACCAATAGTCTAATTATTTAACAAGCAAACGATCATGCTCAATAACACTCATATTATAACAATATGAGCTGATTATAACGATACGAATATAATATAATAAAATATACGAATAGCAAGTCGTAACTTGCTATTCGTTTTGAGGCCAACTGATACACTAATATTTTCTGTGCGTAGTGTCAGTGTGTATCTGTGATCCGTTATGAAGTTCTGACTTCTTAGAGAGAGATGGCGTCTCATGAAAAATTATAGGAAACTTATCGGGAGTACAGTTCTTAAAATTGACACTTCTGAGCGCTAATCCTTTTGCCCTCGGAGCAAATATGCTTTAGTAAATCGAATAAAATTGTTATTTCTGTGCTACTTTCATTATAAAAATATCTTACTTGAAAAAATTTAATGTGCAAAATCATCCAGTGCAACGAGTGGCCATGTAGTTATATTTTTTTACTATGTTGTCCCCTTTGGATTTCAATTGTGAATCAATAGGTGAATAAAGGACACTAAAGCACACTCACTGTAATTTTTTCGAGGTGGTCACTTAATTGGAAACTTATAAAAATAACTTTTAAATTTTATTTACCGAAACTTTGTATGAGAAAAAAATTGGAGAATACATCTTAGGGAGTCCACTACAATATGCTTTTGGAATTTGTTGTCTAGGTAAAGTAGTTTTCGAGAAAATTTTTTTTTTTAAATGTCCCTCTATTTTGTAATTTTTTTATATATCTTCACAACCACTTCATCTATGGCTAAAATAAGTATACGTACAAACTTCGCATAGGTTCCCCTAAAAGACTATATATTCATTGATAGGAATTTCTATCGGGGGCAGATTGCCTATACTTGTACGGCTAGACCTTTTATAACACCCCACTTTTTGCATCGGGGTTGTAGGTACTATTATTAATCGACTTAAAAAAAAGGAGATTATCAATTCAACACGTATGTATGTAATATTATTGGAACTGCAATATATTCCCATATGATGATCTATTAGAGCTTCCAAACAAATATACAAAATTTCATAGGTCTTTGTATGTATGTATGTTTGTATGTATGTATGTTTGTATGTATGTTTGTATCATTGTATGTTTGTATGTATGTAACAGTGCAAGTTACATCGAAATCGGTTCAGTAGTTCTCAAGATATGGACAAATATGTGTGACGGGCTGGTTTATTGATACGAGCTACGGGTATGGTGTCAAAGGAAAAACATCACAAAACCTTTGTCAAATTCTAGTGCATTTAAGAAACACTAAAAATTATTCAGTAGTTTTCAAGATAAATGGACAAATATGTGTGACTGTCTGGCTTATTGATACGAGCTACGGATGTGGTGTCAAAGGCAAAACATCTCAAAACCTTGGTCAAATTCTAGTGAATTTAAGAAAAACTAAAAATGACGAAATAATAAAGCAATTAAAAAAAAAATCGTCTTCAAAATACACTAAAAAGTATGAAATAACTCTAATCTGACACTGATTTGAAGTCAGCGAAAGAGCACGACGTATTCCATTGAAAATATTTCAATTACTTCAAATCAGTGTCAGATTAGAGTTATTTCATACATTTTAGTGTATTTTGAAGACGATTTAATTTTTTTTAATTACTTTTTTTATTCTGTAGTCGGGGGTTAAAAATAAACCAATCACCAGTTAAAAATAACACATCTGTTATGATTTTCACCAGATATGTAAACGTGTTGAATAAATGAAATTGGAAAGAATCATTGAGTTAGAAATGTCCAGTGATGCGTTTGTGGTTTCTGCAATCTGCATTCGTGCAAAATGTTTGTAGATTGCTACCTACCTAACTACAGAACAATGATCGAAAAGTCGAAATTCGGAAAAACATTACTTTTGATTCAGAGAATATTTATTTAGGACTTTCGCACCTATACCTTCGCGTTGCCAGATTTATATTCGGGCAAAGCGGGATTTTGTAAACTGTTGAGTAAAATTACAGTATAAAAATACTAAAAAAAATACGCTTTAAAAAGCCCTGCACTAAAAAGTCAAATAATTATAAAATTAAACCTAAGTATATTCTCTGTATATCCCGTAAGGGCCTAAATGTAAGCAATTTTTGTCCGAAAGCGAGACATACTAAAAAAACCTAGCCAAGTGCGGGTCAGACTCGCGCACCGAGGGTTCCGTAGAAACTTGTAGGTATGAAAATAGTTTCGAAGATTTTTCCCCTTTTTTCGATTGTTGTAATATAATCGCATTTTTTTAATGATGTAACTACACGCTTTTCGGATATCTTCCTTTACTTGTGCTGTATGAAATTGCTTCTTGCCTTATGATTCTAGGTCAACGGGGTACCCTATAAGTTTGATTCCCTTGCGAGCGTCAAAAAATGCGGCATATACGGCCTTTCTTTAATATTACAATTATTTTTTCTTGGTTCTCCTTAAAAACCACGGCGATGTTTAAAATGCATCACGGGAAAGCTGGTGCCTTTTCTGTACAGTGGTGTCTTTATAATTTGCCACTTCTCCGTCGAGTAGGTAATCGTCGAAAAGCAGGACTGAGCATGTCCCGTACGGGACATTTAATTTTGGGAAAATATTGGGACGTTCCGCCAAAATCGGGAAGTCTGGCAACAGTGATTCCGAAATTTAAAATCATCTTCATTACTTACACAGGAACAGAGTGACCGCTTTTCACAGAGCATTAAAAAAAAACTCGCGGGACTCTTTGGCTACTGTGCAGTTACGTTGTATCTACCCTTTGCTTTAAGTAAGTATATAACAAGGACACACTATGTAGCTTACTTATTTGATCACATGGCAGAGCGCACATGATCAAAGCTGCGGACCGCTGGATGGTCGCGCGCCGCTTTATGTGTGCGATCGTCTGTGAGAGTGAACGCGAATTCAATGAATAACACAAGTGACACACTTTGCTCAAAATTCCTTACAGTGAATTTTTGCAAATGATACTTACGGAAACACAGGGGTGAAGGAACTCTTATCAAGAAGAAGATCGATGTAGATATGATGTAGGATTTGTACTTACAAAATTGGATCCATACTTAGTCCGAACATAAAATAAGTGCCTTCTAGTTGTATTTAGTTATGTAGGCTATATTCGAAGAACTGTACAGTAGGCTTATGAAATCGGTTTTATTTTATGCAGTTACAAACTAGGTACCTATACCACCGGTACCTGTACCTATACGTAAGGTACCAGATTAAGATCCATTAGGTAATATAAACCATGTATAAATGACACAGAAAAAACATTGATTTAGTATTTTCAGCAGAAATCAACTGGATGGTTTTACAGCTTTTAAATTTATTACTTACATATTTCCATAATAGTGTCCATCTCGAATTGGGAGTGCCTAAGTTAGGACGTTTTATAAGTTTTAAGGTTTGGAGTTGGGTGCACTAGTAACATTAACATAACTTTATATTCAGTGGCGTCGAGAGCAAACTTACACTGACATCGTAAATTCTGCCAAACTTACAAACACGATAGAAATTCCGATTTGCAAGTTATAGCTACCGATGAGTTATAATCACGAATATCTATATAGAGATCTAAAAATGTCAGATATGTGTCCTTGCTTTAAAATAATTTCGTGATTGATTTTGAGATGCTAAAACACCATAAGAACTGAAGTTTTCGGAAATTCAAAATTAGTGTTAGGAAAGTAATTATTATTAATCCCCAAAACCTAAAGTTATTGTAGAATTATATTATAACTCAAGAGAACGGATTCGCACCATAGATATCGGTCTAAATACATGGAAGAAAACATTTAGATTTCTTTTGTTAGAATAAACTGTAGTTTCTTAATTGGTAATATATCATATACAGGTCGTTGTTTTGGTCAGCGACGAGCGAATCAGGGTCGATAATACAAATGATACTGGTGCTAAAAAATATAAAAGAAATTACTTTTTTTTTAAATAATAAAATTAAATAAAATATTATTCGGAAAATCATGTAATAAGCTAAAGTGTAGACGTAATACTCAACGGGAGTGCGAGGGAGTAAAGGGGTGGGGCGATGGCGGCTTGCGCGTAGCTCGAGTCTGTGCACGTGCCTAGTGACCATACTTTGCGGTAATTTTATTTCAAATTGAATAAGGTATTTCTAAATGCATTTACAGTATTTAATGGAAATAAGTTGATTTTTGGGAAATGTATTTTTTGTACTACCACTCATGGGTCGCTTGTCGCCGACCAAAACAACACTCTGTATTAATGATATATATCATATATTAGAGACTTCTTATTAGGTACTCTTAGCACGTTCATTCATTACCGTGTGCTTCAAAGAAGCGCAATGACGTTCATTTTGCTTGAAATATATTCCACCAATTTCCCACCACCGAAAATGCGCTCTGCGATTGGTAAGTCATAAATACATGATGCAGTAATTGGCCCTAGTAACTGTTCAAAATCTATGCAAAATCACTGACTAGTTGCGGAATTTGATTGTTCAGAATTACTACTCTAAAGGGATTTTTCCTCGATGCCGCGCTCTTAGTTTAAATTAAAAAAATACTTTTATCGATAGGGGCTGATGGGATGACTGGTGCGGTAAATAAAAAAAATACGCATGCGTTGGCCAAACTAAGTATTTGTTTTTGTCCTTGGAGGTCGAGACTATTGGATCGTGGGGGTCCGAAGCTCGTCGATTCGCTCGTACAGTATCGTCAAAACTCATCGAGGGTTTGGGAAACCTTCAGGCGGGGAGTATTTTTCGCAGACGCATTAGCAGCCTGTTGGGAACCTTCGCGATGATCGGCAGTAGCCTGTTTGTTGTAAATCCTAGACCTACTAATATAATAAAAGCGACAGTGAGTTTGTTTGTTTGTTACCTCTTGAAGCCTGAACGACACGACCAAACGGCATGGTAAAGCAATGGAATAACATATAATGGTACTTTTTATCGAGCGAAAACATTCTACGAAACGCAGGTGAAATCACCTGCGCCTTTCACCTTTCACCTGAGATTTAACCTGCTTTCTTAGGGTAGGCCCTAAGACCCTACATTTAAACCTTCCCCGGGACTTTCATAAATATTTCAAAACCAAAATTAGCCAAATCGGTCCAGCCGGTCGAGTTTTAGCAAGACTAACGAACAACATTTCATTTCATTAAAAATGTTTAAATAAGTATGAAGTCCATAGTCATAAGTTAGGTAAGTATGTGACCTCATTGGGTATGGTTGGCAATTAATTAAAGACCTTGTTAAAAACTATTGTAACTGAGATCTATCAAAGCTTTGTCATTCGCTTATGTTTACAACATTTGATTGAACGCAGAGGACTGTTCCAATTTAGCTAGAACTTTGTATTGGTTGATATAATTATATTAGGGTAGGTTTTAGTATACACTAAAGTAATGCGCTGATGGCGGACGATGATGACGAAGGAGGATTTGGTGGTTTGTACGAGGAAGGTCATTGGGTATGGGATGACAGCACCGCTAATCTAGTGTTCATAAGGTTTGCATGTTCTTTGGTTGAATTTTCAATATAACAAGGTTATTTATAAAAAAGCTCACCCTACATAGATTTAATTCAATAATATTCAGTAAACTTTTTTTAGGAGTAACTACCTACTTATTAAAAAAAATTGGCAATTTTTGGCTCAACTAAGGCAAGTAGGTAATTTAATAAGCAATAACTTTGCAGTGCTTCACCAAACGGCATACGTACCTAACCTCAGCCTATTACGAATAGTTCCCTATAGTAATATTCATACTATAAGCCTATTTTAATATCCATTTCTGTTGACGGCTACGAAGAGTAGTCTTTGCTTGGCGTACTTAAACTCTGCGCTAAAAAAAATCAAAATTCAAAATCATTTATTCAAATAGACCTTCGCATGCCCTTATGAAAAGTCTGACTCTAATATTCTAATACCGGTTCGGAAGGTTGCATTTGCTGAGAAGAGCCGGCAATAAACTCAGCACTTACTCTTTTCAAAACAAGCTTAGATCATTACATAATATTTATATTCTAATCGCACTGACAACAATTGCGTGCCCCGGCGCGGCGGCAAAACTACAAAGTAGACTGAATCTATATTTAATAAGTAAATAAATAAATGGCAAACTTAAGCAGACCTTCTGCTTCTAATACTAATATTACAATATATTGTTCCAGTGATGTTCCTCCACTGCATGTAGAAGCTGTTCAAATACCAACAAAAGCACCTACAGGAACAATAGAGTTCAGAGACGATGTCGACTTAATAGAACAGGTCATTTGATGAATTAACTGAAAAGATATTTTTGATTTCCTACTTAGTAAGTAATTATTTTACCTTCTAGATAAGATTCCGGCGACGCTATCAAAGGAAATTGAAGCCAGGCCAGGCCGATGTCATTACAGTACAGGTTAGTAACTATTAATATGTACAAATGTACCTATGAAATAATACTTCAAAAAACAAGCTTTTATTTAACATAAAAATTAATCACTTAAAGTATTTACTTTCTCCTTTTTAACTGCAAATCAAGTATACCTACCAAGTATTAAAGCCCATACACGATATTTTCTGTATTTGTGAAGAGATGCAGTGCCGGATTTGCTCCGCGTCCGGGCATAAAAAAATACATATCACGTAGTAAGAAATAGTATATTGTACAGTAAAATCGCGGTAAGTGTTGCCTCGCGAGAACCAAGAATAACAGTTAAAGAACTGGGGCACAATTCTCGCTTCTTCGCGATATATCTTAGAAATTCCATGCATTTTGATAGAAGTCCGCCATGTTTTTAGGCAAATGTCTAATGCGTCATCGATGTCGAAAGCGCGAGAATTGTCTGCCAAGAAATGAATCGAAGTTATTAAGAGACTTCTTCGTCTTTATGTTAAATTAAAGTGATTGAAATAGCATTTATTTTTCAGGACGTTAAAGATATAGCATTATACACTGCTCCAGTAAACTTGCTCAGTCCAGTTCTCATAAATATGCTACACCTTCCCACAACCGAGAGGTTTTTAAGGGCACTGATACTTTGCTGTGCTTACTATTTGCAGGTATAGATATCACTAAAACCGTTTCGTCCACGAATTACTTTACGTTTATTTATGGCGAAGAGAGCTTAGTGATAGTGACGTTGGTTTTGGCAAAGGTTGCAGGTTCGAATCCTACAATGAGCCTGAGCTGTTGCTAAAGGATAAAGTTGATAATCTGTCGCAAAGTATTTTTCGAGGTGTTCCGATAACTGCACTTGAGTTGAGAGCAGGTATAGGTTTTTTCGTTCTTATCAGCAACTTCGGCCATAAATCACTTATCATCAAACAAAGCCTTTCATGTATGGTGCATTAGTTCAGGTATTAATTTTGCTTACTGTCAATAATCTGGTCGTTGATGATGGAAAACTGAACAAATAATTATGCATGCAACTTGTTTTCGTGTGCGTTGGCTCTGGAGTGTCACCAGTCACACTGTTTTGTTTCCAGATTGCAGACGAAATGGCGGTTCGCATAATGGAACAGGAGACGAAAATAAGAACTTCAAATTGCGATATAGTTGAACAAGAATTTCGTGATAATCTAGCCGACTTACGAGTTTTGGTGGCAAAAGAATATAGCACGATGCTTATCGGTTTGTTGAAACTTGATGATAGATGTTTAGGCCAGGGGCTCTACTGCGTATCTTTGGCACTCTTTGGTAGTAATTGTAACGAACGCCATAATGAATTTCATCCAGTCAGGGCCTACCAATTGTCTTCGTCTTGCCGCATCATTGGACGAAATCTTTAATGGTGTTCGTTAAGATTACCACTAAAGATACGCGATAGCCCGGTAATATAAAACGAGAATCCGATGGTAGTCAAAGCTTAAAATAGATTGTCTTTATTGAAAATAAACCTAATGTCATATGTGTAGGTTCCAAATTAAAAATCTTGACTCGTTTGAGCTTTGAGTAATGCTAGCTTATTAAAGTGGAGGTTTCAGGTGGCGGTGATACCCGAAAGTTCCATCATAAGGGACCACAAAAGAAAAGACGATCATTATCGGATAAAGATGCAAGACTTTTTGAAACGCTGCTGCGCATGTGCGTTCAAATTGTTTGGCTGGCATTGGGACGCAAATCATTTAATCAGATAGGTAAAAAAAATATTCTACTTAGCTAGCCAATACATATTGTCAGATTGTCCAAGAAATATTAAAAAAATGGAGCCTTGCTGAGTTTCTAGCAGGTTCTTTTTAGTGTAAGGCCAAATTCCGAACCGGTGGTAACTTCAGTAGCTTTGACCTTCATAGGGTCCTCTACGTATTTTTGTTTGAATTACGTGCATAGTGCGTTAATTTCGTAGCTAGCTAGTTCTAGTACTAATAAGAACCTTAGTTAGCTACGAAATTGACATGATATTCATCATTAAATAGCTTTTTAGATTACATATACCTAGGGTACCTACTTAGGAAAAAATATTTCTTGGTACGTTGTTTGTCAGTTAGTCAAATAAACGCATATCCTGGGTAGAGGTGGGTAGCTATTCTAATAACTAGCCAAAAAACGGCTAGTCACAAAATAGCCACGGCTAGGTTATCTGTCAACACGATAATTGGCTATTGGCTACTGGGTGGCTACTGGCTACAGGATGGCTACTGGCTACTCGCTAGCTAGAAAGAATGAGGAGTTTTCTTACCTGCCTAACTGTTGATAATTCGAACCAATTTGAACCTTAAGTGCACGTATTGACTAGTATTTTGACCATAGAGGTATCATAAGAAATTCTCCTCATTACGAGAAGTTTACGTCACACACAGCGGGTAGCCGCCTAGCCGCCACAGGTCACTAGCCGCCACTAGCTGGCCGGCTAGCCAAAGCCATTCTAGCCGCCACTAGCCGGTAGCTGGCCGGCTAGCCAAAGCCAATCTAGCTGAGTAGCCGGTAGCGTGCGTGTAGCCAAATAGCCAAAATAGCTGACTAACTAGCTGGCTTTTACACCACATATAGCCGGCTAGCTAAGCTATTGAAATTTCGGCTAGTTACCCATCGCTAATCCTGGGATATTCCTCACACACGGCTAACTGATCCCAAACTAAGCAGAGCCTGTACTATGGAAACCACATAACTGATATACTACATATACTACTTTTTGTTTGTAAATATGTACATACTTAATATACACACAAATGCATGTCCTGTGTGGGAATCGAACCCACGACCTGGCGGCGCGATAGGTGGAATCTTAACCAGAGTCTTAACCAACCGCGCCAACTGGCCTTTCATGTCAATGTTTATTATATTATTATGTGCAAACAATACAATACATTCAGACGCTGCTGCAAATAACTAATGTAGGTATATTGTTATATGTATTTGTGTTTGTAGAACTAGAAGTGAATCGAATATTCAAGTCTGAGATATTCAACGCGGTAGAGCACACATTACAGACGGGGTACGTGGCCAAAATGGCAAAGGAGGAGCGTTCAGTGTTGCTCGGTCACTGTGTACGGCATGACAAGAAACTTAACACCCGCTCACCTCTCATGAACGAAGTATTTTGTCACAGACCCATCGACTACCGGATTATGGGCCTTGGAGTTATTAAATGTTCGCCGTAAGCTTTCATTTTCTTCCAAATCAAGAAAATCGTATTATTAGTTATTCTATGTATCTTAAGGGAAAAGAATTTTAATGAATACAATTACTTACTATGTGTTATATTTAAAGGATGACAACTCGTCTGCAATATTTATTGCACCTAATAGTTGGTCCTGAAGACAAATTGAAAGATCTTGGAATAACCCTGGGTATTATTGGTATGCCGCGTTCGGTTTTCGATACAATGCTGAGGCCACTGCCTATTGCTGATACCGGAAGAAAGTCTAAGGCTTCCATGTCAGTAACACTATGAATTATAATATTATACTAGCTATCGGCCTTTGGTTTCAACCCCTTTAGGGTCATCGCTCACTATGTCAGCACCGCTCCATCGCAGCAACGGCTCGGTACCGCCTCAACTCAATCCAACCACTAGCTGCCAGCGCGCCGCCTGCGGGGTGGCAGCTCGCGGGTGGCGCGGCGCCGGTGAAATTAGTGGCGCGGCTTTGGCAAGATACCGCTTGCTGGCGTCACGCAGGATGGGAGCGGACTGCTCGCTGGAAGCGTGTGGTCAGCAGGACTAGTGGCTTGTAGAGGCAAGCGCGCTTGCCGCGAGGCGTCAACTATTTTATCTAGTCATTGTAAAATTTACTTTTAACGCATACGATTGAAAGCCCTCACTTGCATGGCAAGGTAAATGCCGAGGCGTAGCCGTGCTGTTACAGTGAGCGGTGACCCTTAGAGTTCATAGATGATGCATTCTCAGATGATACCGATATAGAGTACCTCATGTAATCTTAAAGATACACAATATTATTATTAAGAAATTTTTAAAGTAGTTGGTATTACTCTTTAGGATTTCTACGAGCGTTTACAGTTCCAAAAGCAGTGGTTCAAGAAAGAGCACGATGACTGTTCAGAAGCTTTATCCTGATATTGTAATTCCTACTAAAGAAACACAACTGTAAGATATATTTCTATCAGTTTATGTCGGGAATAAGAAGAACGCAAGGTCATAATCATAAGTGCTTCAATTGCAGGGCGCAACTCCCATCATCATTTCCGGATATCCCTGAAGCGATCCGACAATGCAGTGAGACTCAACGTCGTAGGTGGCAGAATAGGCTCCAGAGACTTCTACATCCACAGTCTATTACTCATTAAAGTAACTGATAGCAGAGCTGTATCCATTAAAATAATTATAATGTTTATGTTTAAACATAATCAAGACTTGCTATTCATGAACGTGAATCCAAGCTATTTGCAAGCTATTGGGTATGACGTAGTTTGCAGGTGCAGGCTATACATACACACATCGTTTACTGGGAAAAAATATTGCTGCACTTACTCGTTCGAAGCTCTCCGTAAAATATTCAAAGCTTAGTTACTTGCCGTGCACGTCATGTATCGAAGTTACACGATATCACTGAACTACATTGTAGCTATTTTTATAATTCATTTAATTAGAGTATGATCTATGATTTACTTATACAATTTTATTTGTGATTTTGATATTCAATCTTTAATTTATATTATTATTAATATATAAAGCAAATTTTTTTAGGTAACAGTACCTACCTACCAAGTTTAGTTTACGTCATATACCTACCTATTCTTTACTGAAGTTCTTCTAAAGTTACACTTGTATTCAGTTGCCTTGCCAGGCTGTTTGATGGTGAATCTAATTCAAGAATCTGATTCTTTTATGATTTGTTTGTGTATTAATGAAACACAATTACCTATCACATGTTTATGGTAGCGCCATATTGTTAAAATAATGAAAACCTCAAAAGATTTTATGGCTTAAATCATAATGAAACGAACTAAAATCACGTGAGTCGGGCGCTATAATATCCTGGCTCACATTATAGTTGTTTTCGTATTTTGTCTAATGAATAAACCTATGATTGCCATACGTACTTGTATAATGTTTTATTTATCAACACCCTTAGTTTGCGCAGATAGTTCAGATTGTAACTTTGTGCTCGTATTTTATAGCGAAATCATAATTGATAACAGTATTTGACGGTTATGAGTACCATGGACGTTTAAAAAAATACAGGGCGGAGTGTCACGCTAGCACCCGCACGCCCGGCCAGCAGTCTCTGTTCATTTTAGAAAGGGAACACGTGTCTATAATAATGGAGCATTTGATTGAAAGTGTACGAAAACGTCCCTGTTTATGGCAATTTAAATTAAATTCGCCACGAGTTTGCTTACTCTTTATATGTGATTCAATCCATTTAGTTCTGGTTTTTGTGCCTGACCAGGCAACCAACACATCAAAATCAGCAGCGGCATCGTCCTCTGAAGAACTATCAATTATATCCAATAACAATGTGTTTGTTGGATCCATAATTATTGTATTGAGAAATCAGAAGACTATTATAGAACTCTTGCACACGCTAGGCCGACCGTCAATGAAGTGAAGGCAAAATATATATTATAGCATCATCTCCGTGTGTGGTGGCTTGCTATAATTTATATTAATAGAAATTATAGCTCGGCATATTAATATATTCAATTCAATTCTTATTTATGGCTTTTGCGGAAATGCCACCACAACTTCGCCAATGTCACGTGATTTCAAAACCATGAGACGCGTAAAACACGGAACAAAAAAAAACCCACAAAACCAATATTAATATATATTATAGCTACGTCTGTGACGGGCTTTAAGACGTCAACAGTGACAATATGGCTCAGTATCACTTGTGCCGGCTTGGGCCAGTAGTGATTTTACTCACACATACGTAGGAAATATATAGTGCTTCACTTTCTTATAAGGCGGTGCTCCGTCCTGATTTTTTTATACTTTCATGTTTTATACATACACCGCCATTGTATTGATTTATAACATGATATATGCCTGTATTTAATAATTAATAGGTGCCGACCTCCGCCAAGAATTGCTAGAACTGAAAAATCATTCCTATCGACTTATTTGACAGGATAATTGCGGAATGAAAAGGCCGTCAGCTCCTAAAGGCCATTGGGTGGTTACCTAATGTGGTTATGTTATAAACTAATAACCATACATTTGTTATAGCCAGAACGATCATTTATTTAATATTCTAGTTGATATTTTAAATTTACAAGAAGGATTTAAGAAAGGTATGTCGCAAAAAAAAAAGAATTATTTACTTTCAGCAGCCATGTTAATGTAAAGTGAACTAAAGTAATTAAGGGATTTTTATTTTGCTGTGGACTCTTTTCCGTACTGTTCGTGAGATGCGTCCCAACCACTTTCTGCGCTGCTCGTCGTTGCGCGCCGTCCGCCGATGCATTTTTTGAGGGAACTGATCAGATAGGTAATCATTGCACCTAAATTAAAACAAAATAAGTATCATAAGAATTAAAATTGTGACCGCTCAACTGAAGATGAAGCGATTTGTAAAAAAATACGATCGACGAAAATAAAATAAAAAAGCATAAAAATAATTTGATTTACTTCTCATATGTCTTCTCTGGAAGAACGATATCAGCGTAGAGCGCCTGAAGAGTAGTATTTGCTACACTTTTTCTGGAGGCACTGACACGGGAACTTCTTGATGCCGTCGATCTTGAACATTTTAACATAAATCATACTACCATATTACCATTTTAGGTTGAGGTTATATTATATGTAAGTGATTATGTGGTAACTGGCTTTCATGTGCAACTGCCGGAGCACACGGCGACAGGTTTTCGACTTGAGGGTGGTAGTCCTATAATTATCTCACGATATTTTCCTTCATCGAAAACTAAAGCTCATTGTAGGATTCAAACCTTTGTCACGGAATTAGACGTCACTACCACTCACTGAGATATCGCTTTTAATGAACAATTATTTTACAAACAGAATTCTGATAATGTATCAAAAATGTTAACTTCCAAAGAAATAGAAGCTTCGCAGCGCACCACCCGATGAATAAAATATAAAAGCGATCAACAAAATTCAGATTATTTTTGCTCTTATTTCCAAGTATAAGCTGCAGTGTGTATACTATACCCTACTACTTACTAGCCCCTATTATAACTAACTGTAAAATAATACTAAAATAAGTTCAAAGTACCTAACCACTAGAAACTAAAAGTTATAAATATTTTATATGTCTAGATAAGAGAAGAACAGAAAAAAATATTCAAAAAGTAAAATAAATTTTGATGTTGTAGGTATGTCCGAAGGTAAAACTGTCAGCTGACTTGCAATGCAAAATATAGGTACACTAAAATATATACTCATCGTTCTATGGGTTTGAGTGATAATCATCATCATTACCGTATACTTGCAGATGAAGTGGCCTGGCACTTTACTCCTCTTATTTCTCTTAACATGGTGTCAAACTGTGACCGCGGTAGGCCGAGGATACCCAAAGATATTTCAAGCTTAAGTAACAAGTGCTCTGGAGCCACTAATACGCGTTCCATGTAGAGGAGTCGTGGACTTAAACTGAAAGACATAAAAATCAGCTAAGTGCGAGTCTGAGTCTGACACGTTCACCGATTTTTTGGTTTGAGCCGTAAGGGTGGATATCCACCAGAGATGTGTAGCGAGGAATGTGTCTTAGCTGATAAATATGATCGCTTCATTTTCACGTTATAGCTCTAATGAAACGAACCTCTCCATCTCTGGTGGATATCCACACTTAGTGCGTGTCTGAGTCTGACTCATTCACCAGAGTTCCATTCACAGGGTGTCGACCGACAGAAGTCAATAGGCCCAGGAGGAAATAATTTTCCTCCTGGGCCTTAGTCTTTCTATTATTTCATCTTGGTTTCCTTTCTTCCTTTTATTACTAAACTAACTAAATATAATTCAAGACTCACGCGGGGAAACGTTACTAAAATGTTTAATCTTTAAAATCAGAAAGAATGAAGCTGTGAATGATGTGATTGATTGAGATTCGTGATTTGTGAGGAATATTTTTAACGAACTTGCTCGTAAAGTGACTTTTATTACACCGATTTTAGTCTCATAATGCAGCTTATAACGCACTAGTAATTTTACTTTACATTACAAACACACATTATTTTCGTGCACACTTTAGTACATTTCATATTTGTTCCAATAAATAAATTTTAGCTTTTTTTATCTTTATTACCGCATAGTTTTATGACAGGTATAATCCCGATTATGTTAAGTTTGTACCTCACTGTAAGTGATAATGTGTGTAGACGAAGCATTCTTAATTTAAATGGGTAAAACCTGCGGACGATATTTGTTAACGTTCTCTTTGTGTGGTTGATGATTATCAAAAAATCAACTTCATATAAAATATTTCCCCGTTTATTTCCCCGCAAGTGTATCAGCCAACTTTTATAATCAGCAACCAACTTTGCACACATGTATCATGATGTCCTAAGGTCAATGCGGGGAAGACCGTCTGGTTGGGTAAGTCCGTACCCAACCGGACGTTTAAACTGAAGTTTTACTGGGTTGCGATCTTTGTAGATTCAGAATTCGTCGTATTTCTTACTGTACGGTCTTACCATACCGAACGGTCTTCCCCGCATTTTTATTATGTTTCGTACGTTGCATTAATAACGGTCATGCACGACTTAAATATACTTATTACGACTGTTTTTGACGTGGTGAGCACACAACCTAAAGGTTGACTAATCACCTATCAAATTTAACCACTCCAAGGCCGAAGATGCGATGGTCAATATCTCGTTCACAGAAAACTTCGTTTTTCAAAGGCGAGTGTGTGTTAACTTTTTTCTTGTAATGTACGCAATGACCAAACAAGACGAAACGCTCTTGAGGAGTCATTTTCGACTGGTTGTTTGTGTTTAGCCTGTGTTCCGCAACGTTGAATATCTGCGACTTACATAATCTGTGAACTTCCAATTCTGAAAAGTAGTAATAATATTTATAGGTGAAAGAAAATTTCCAATTTACTGATAGGCTCAGGTTATTTAATAATGTGCTAGTTTGCTGTTAAACTTTATCCCCGTATTAATAAATAAGGTTTAAGTCAGTCTTGTATTAAGGTATTAAGATAGCCCCAGCCCTTTTTGTTTATATGACATTAGAAAGTGACGGATATATTTAAAACCTAGGTATTACTATACTTGACTTACACCTTATTTATTAATAAGGGGGTAAGGGATTTAAAATAGTTTATTTACAAAAAAACATTAATTACCTATTTGGTTTAAGGATTTACGACCTAGAGCAAGCCAAACAATTTGTATACAGATGCGTAAAACGGACTCGAATTGTATACATTCTTTTTTAGTTAACGACTTCATGTTCTGCGTCGGGCACATGTGGTGATATTTTTTTAATTCTCCTGTACCTGTTTCATTTTACTAATTAAAATAGTAGAAGTGATATGAGACAGATTTTTTAAACATTGTATCAAACATGTTGACCTGTTATCATACTGCAATATTCTTTAGCGACTAGAAGACGCAAGTCCTCTAAATTTTCACGAAATTCTAATTCCATTTCGGTGCTTTTTGTAGTGCGCACTTTTATTTCAAGCTCCAACATTCGTCTAGTCATTTCATTTGAAATCTGAAATTTAATAGCTGTGATATGCTATAGCTGTGTGATTAAAACAACAAGCTGTTAGTGAATTACCTACTTATTAGATTCTTTTTATTTTCAATTTCAGATCATTTAAGTGAATACTTATCCATTTAAGAGATGAATGAGAAATGATTGCGATACCTGTAGGTAGTATTGACAGTAAAATATCAAAGCTCGCATAAATCGCTCCGTCATCGGTAGATGCAAGATGTTGACGACTGCCGGACTTAACATTCTCACTGGTGTCGAAAATAATACGACATCTTTGACATCCTGATTGAGATTATTTAATATTCAGTTAAAATAGAAATAATAGCATAATGTATAATGTGAAATATTGATTCAACTGATGATTACTAATTATGATGTGTGGATTGCATCGTCTTCAGATGTCATTGACACCGTAGTGCGATTATGTATCTAACTTTATAGAATCCAGTTTCAACATATTCTATCGATAATTTGCGATTATGGAACTTTTCTTGCGCTGATTTCATTACCATCCTATCGAAAACTTGCAATGTGAAGTATCAACTTCATCATTAAATCTAACCAATTTAAACCCAAAACTAATTTTTTTTTCATGAAATAACGCCAGGCTTGTTTTGATGTACAACAATGGATAATAATGATATCGCGCTGTCACTTCCATTGAAATCAAGTTACATAATCGCAATGGCCACAAAAGGTGCTATCACTTGCAATGGTGTTTTAATTGCAATTACAAAACGACTATGGTTTGAAATAAGAATTTGATTGCAATAAAAGTTACATAATCGTACCACTCTGTTTATTGCTCTGCTTACGAATATGATTTAATTCTAAATACCTGTAGAGTAACAATGTTATCTTCGCTAGACTTCGCTGTTCTTTGATAACGCTTTCTGAATTTTTGCTAAAATAGTTCAGTAGATACAATTATATCGTTTGTTAAATGAAACTCGATACAGTCGGTACTACGATTATAGTTATGAATCTCGGGTTGCTCTGTCCGTCACACTCACCCTCGCTTGTAACAATATATTTTTTAGAAAATCGAAGAATGTAGAGTCGCAAACTTTAATCCTAGTACCGTTAACCTCCAATGGAGGAAGGAGCTAAAGATCATACCTGCTCCAGTATATCGATATCATCTTTAAATTCAATGGTACCATAGACTGTTGGTAATGGAGTATCAAAATCTTCTTCTGATATCGTTATATCGCTGATAAATCATAGAATTGTATAGAAAATGTATCAAGCATGGGTTATAAGTAAATAAATTTGTTAAAATCGAACTAGATCAAAAAAGGGACCTTTTGGCTTTTGCCTACCTAATAAATACCAATTGTTTTGTAATATCATTCCAGTCCCAATGCCCATTTTGATAAGCTCCTCCAAAATCCTCATCGCTATCATCTCCGCCATCCATTGTGAATCATCTACGTTCTCGTACAGCCTGATTCTCGTACAGCCTGATTGAAGTCTTGGTTATTGTTTAAATAAAGATATATATGTAAATAATTTCTGTATAAAATACTATAAAAATGCAAATAAATAATTAAATAAACAAAATCATTTGCTACAAAAATAAATGTGACAGTCAATAAAAATTGACAATTTTCCACAGATAAAAATGTTATGCCATGGTATAATCATGTGTTATGCCATTGTTATGCTTTCTCGTGGTAGTTTCTAAATAATCTATGCTATGTATGATTAGACAAGTAGTGGCGGGAACTTGAAAAGTGACTTTACAGCTTCGCTTTATGAAAATAAAGATCATGTGGAAACGAAACCTAGAACCATGGTTAACTAACTTAACCTGTTAGTAATCAATAAATATATTTTCTGATAGGGATGGGGCCGAGAGACATTGGTTGAGCACTACTTACTTTGAAAACGCTTGGCGGACCGTGAGCGTCCACTCACCCGTTGTCAACCGCTCATGAGTTCATAACGAGTTCATACGCTGCCCATGTTCTGGAAACTCGGGCAAGGGCGAAAATATGTTTTGAAAGGACATTTTGTGACATTTAAACTGTAGTGCTACATAAATTGACTTTATTTTATTAATCATCAAAGTATTCCTTATTTTTATATGTCATCATTCAAACTAGTCCTTATTTTTTGTATAAGGAATCTGTGAGTGTCGTACACCTAGAAGTCGTACAGAGCTTTCCTCGGTTAGTATAATGCGTCGAGGGCGTTGTTGCGGCTGACTCGTTTCTGCATTGCATTAGGGATGTTCGCTGAAGTACGCATGGACTGCCTGTATAGCCCACATGCGCAAAAGGGGCCGCCTCAACGTTTAGATATATTATTATGTCTATGGGTGGCCTCAATAGCACGTAGGGTGCGCGACAGCGGCAACAGGCTGTAGCCGTCGTCGTCGCCGACACAGACCGGCCTTTCAATGAGGCACTAGCAAGACATGCTTTGGTATTCTGAAACGTTTTTGACGGCAACCGACGACAACACATGACGTATTCCGTTGTGACGGTTAGTCCGGGAGGTAGCGTTGCAAACACAAAAGTCATAGTAAGCCGGCTGACGTTGAAATGTATAGTTGATCTTATATGACTAATAAGTGAACCGACCGTCTGCTCAAGTAAGTGCTCAAGTCTACCACATCCGTCGTCAGCCACTCCCAGTAAAAAAAAGACATAGTACGCCGGCTCAAACTTGTTTCATAAGTATTTGACATAATACTGATCTGAAAAAAATCGTCTGCTGCATGGTGGAGGGGGGAACACGCGTCAGCTGCTCGCATGAATTTTTAAAAAAAAAAGTTTACCCCTTCCGTAACCTTCCAATCCTAAACCCACCGCGGGTGCATCGCTGATGCGTGGTTCACTTATTAGCCATTCAAGATCTATTGAAAAAGATGGCCATCGATCGGCGTGATAATACTACCTAAAATGCATCAGTACCTCCCGGACTATTGCATGTCGAAACAATTGAATACTTGAATTGGTCAAAAGAATTAAAATGGACTGGAAGGTGTATTGTAAACATCAACTGCGCTCTGCGGGTGGATTTCATTTATTTTAATTATCTGAGCCGTAATCCCAAGCCAAGCAAACTTATGATATGGAAACTAGATAAAGGCAAATTTTATTTCATATTTTAGTAAAACTTAATGTACCGAATATACCAATATAAAGGTTTAATATGAGGGCTATTCAGTCGTTTAACTTTATCTTAATATTTAGGACATAAACTTCACAAAAAGAAACTAGATATAGCGCCCATATTTTGAAAATATTTAAATAATTAACTTTTTTTCACAAATTATGTTTAATAACATACTCGTATGTAGGTACATACTACAAATTTGACGAGGTATTTTTTTATAAGGAATAATAAAAATAATCCAGATATCAAAGACTTCTATCTAGAATTTGTAAGAATTTTAGCATTTCCAGTAAATAAAAATGCATTGACTTTTATAGTGCTGGGCACAATTTAATCAATGTTTATTTCAACGAGAATAGTAAAAAGAATTACTCGCCAAAAGTCTCAACTGTTGAGCTTGATGACGTTTTTCCAAGATATCTTCATCATTGGCTGATTTAAGGATGCCCATTATATGACTTATCCGAGCCGCAGACATCTGAAATATGTATACCAACTCTATAACCACTATAAAATTAGTATCATCATCATATTCTGTCACGAGATGTCCTCTGCTGAATATGGCCTTTGTTCTCCATTGATTTCGACAAAGAACAGTCTTGGATTTATAATAAATAATTTATAATAAAACATACTTACTTTAAATATCATAACTTTACACAGAAACTATCATAAATGAAAGTGATCCTCAAAGTGACAGGTTTTTTTTTTATAATGGATACATAATACGACCTTAATAGGAGCTTCCTAAAATTAAACATTAATTAATTGACCAATTGAAAAATGTAGCACCGCACTACGAATGTATAGAGAATAGACCGCTTCGACGGACGTCGTCGTCGTCAGCTGTCAAAAAAAGAACAGAATTGCACTAATGCACCCGTGTAAAACGCTTGAGGTTCAGGATATTTATTTAATTTGATTAAATTTATTGTTTATTAATTTAAGTATATACGCACTATAGACAATCTCTGTAGATAAAAAAAGCAAGGGTATGTAACGTCACTGCGCCAGGTCTCAACTTATAAGGCGCCGATCCCACAGAAAGAGTTCTAGAGTTCCGAGTTCCGAGTTCTGCATTCCTTGTTGACTATTTTGCACACAGCAAGCAGTCTAGAGTTCTAGAGTTCTGCAATATTCGCTACTGATCACACATCATACACTTTTTTTACTTTCAAAGGCGCCAGATAGCTTACAATCAACGCGGAATGCAGAACTCGGAACTCGAAACTCTAGAACTCTTTTCAGTGGGATTTTGAATATTTAAATTAATTGTGTTCCGGATGTTCAATTTTCTTTTAATAGGTACACAAAATGAAGTCAATGATATCGAAGCATGATGTGTTTGTCCAAGTGCTCGATACAGCATGATTGACCTTGCTAGCATCATTCCCGACATCCTATACCTATATACATAAACACAGACAGACTCGCAGATCAAGAAGCTATTCATATTCAATTATTATCCATTAGCTCTCAGACACCACAGACGCTCGAGTGTCATTTTGTGTTAAAAAAAATACAGAAGTGAACTAGAGTCTATTATACAGCCACATTTATTTCTATTTGTTCGTTATATGTGATGTGCAAAGTGAACTTCAGCTCATAATGGCTGCAGTAGCTGAATATTCTATACAAAAAGAGTACGAAAAACTACCAAACGTAAAGCCGGAAGATGTACAGAATTTACGGCGGTGGTTAAAGGAACAACCGCATCTTCCTCATGACTATATTACTGGTTAGTGCAAAGGTATAAACAACAGTTGGTAGATTTTATGGGCAAACATGCTTTTTATAAGTTTATTCTTGTTCTTATTTCAGATTTAGACATTGCATTAGCCTATCGCAGCTGTGACTGCAATACTGAACAAACAAAACAAGTAATGGATCTTAACTTCACACTACGAACATTATTTACTTTCTATTCATGTAGAGAAATAGATAAAAGCTTAGAAGACGCCTTTCGGACGTGGTAACGTATTTGGCTTGTATATAATATATCAGCAAAAATGGGTTTCAAAAATAATAGGTTAGTAACACGTAGTATTACGTACGTATTACCTCTGTGCTAATACATACTACCTCATAATATTAATACTGTAGCAGATGTTTTTTCATTTACATCTGACATCAAGATTTTTTTACAATTTGGAATATTTAACAGTGTATCAAATAACCTAAAACTAATTAACAAATGTGCATAATTAAAATACCTATTCAAATAGTAGGTCAGAACAAAATAACAGCATTTTCCCAGTACAAAACAAAATGGGTAATGGACAAACACAATTATAGTTTTCGTACCAAAAATATTGACTATTTTGCTGCAACCTTAAAATAAGCGGAAAGAAAATAGGGAAAATAAAAAAGGCATCTAAAATACACACTTGAAATTCTTTTTGAATAACGTTCATTTGTAAAAGATGTGGTTAATTATGTAAAATTGCAGATCACATATTTTTGAAAAGTGGGGTGATCAAGTTTGTGGGTCTGCGTGTTTTTCTGTGGCATTATAGCTTCCAAATGGCTTTCACGACAGGCACATCATACCTACGTACTTTACTTTCGATGCCAAAAAGCAAAAACTGAAACATAAAGTTAGAATATTATAGAGTAATATAGCGTTAACAACGTTACCTTGTGCGAAGTGTGAGCAGTTTCCATATACCTAGATGCATTCAAAGATTTATATCGTACACTTGATGATTAATGCCTATTGCACATTTTATGAAAAATTTCTTGTGTCTTATAAGAAAAGTCATGTGAGAAATTCAGTCGCATTGGATGTTATATTGGACCGTACATATTACAAGACATGTCGGATCAGCCACGGTCATACATTTTATGTCTTGTATCGGATAAGAAACAAGAAATTTTCTTATAATTTGCAAAGGGGCTTACAGTCAGACAAAATGTCGATATCTATGGATTCCTTGTCATTTGTTCTCGGTTAAAATATCGATAAAAAACGAGAAATTGGCATTCATTATATATGTATTTTAGTCCTTCAAACTATGTACGCGCACTTCGATTCAAGGCATTTTGCCCGTACCCGTGCTCGGCCTGTACTCTGGTACAGTAGTCGCTCTATTAACACTCTAACTCTATGACCTGAAACCACTCTTTGATATATCTACATTTTTCCATGTAAGTATAACGTTGTGGGCAGACGAACGCCCAAAAGTGAATATCCTAACTAATGGTACCTATTCAATTTAGCAACTATACTTGTTATTATGTACAGTATGGTTGCTAAATTGAATACCTTCTCAGTCCTAGTTAACGTACGATTTTTAATTACAAGAGGCTTATTTTGAAAAAAAATTGAGTTTTCTTATGATAGACAAAATACCTGTCAAATCGTGAACTTAAGGTTCAAATTGGTTCGAATTATCAACAGGTATTTTGAGCATAGAGGTATCTTAATAAAACTTCTCATTGAACTCTCGATTCAGTATTTATAAATAATATATATACATTAAATATTTCAGGCCCATTCAATTTATTTGTCACAAAAATATTACAAATGTTAATATCATTATGTGCTCCTATGAATTGCCTTTTAGTTACTAAGTAGCCATGATTTTCCATTTATTTTAAAGTGGCAATTAATTCTGAAGATACTTTAAATAATTTTATTATTTGTACGTTTTAGGCTAATGGTACCTTTGGAGACGGCTACGAAAAAAGGACATAGAGCTATTTACTGCCAACTACTAAACGCAGATCCAAGTATATTTGATTACAGTGATGTAGTTAGGTAAAACAATATATAATATTATATATTCAACATATTTATTTTATACAATTATAACTAAAATTTGTTTCTTCATAGAGCATTTGTTATGGTAATGGATCTTTGGCAACATGAAGAAGGTAGTCTCCCGGGTATAGCTTTCATAGTGAATATGGATAAAGTATCAATGGGTCACTTATCACGTATCGATTTAAACGTTGCACAACAGTTCTTTTACTTTTTGCAGGTAACTATATATTTTTCGATTATAATTTGACGCGTTGTGCAAATAATAATTATCATTTTAAACTATTTTCAGGAAGCAATGTTCGTACGCCTCAAGGAATTTCATTTTATAAATGCCCCAAGCTTTATTGATGGGTTACTGTCCATGGTTAGCCCGTTTATGAAGAAGGAAATGCTTGACCTATTGAGGGTTCATCAAGTGGGCTCTAATACATTAAACGATTTCATACCTTTGACCGCTTTGCCGAAAGATGCGGGAGGGGAAAATAAGGATGGGCGAACACTTAAAAGTGAGATTTATCATAGAGCAGATATTATTGAATCTATAATAAATATTATGTGTAGTTAAGCTTGTAATTAATATGCAATTTTTTAGGAGAAATTTGGAACAAAATCAAAGCAAACAAAAAGTTTTTCGAAGATGAATCAAAGAAAAGAGTTGATGAGTCCAAGCGACCCGGAAGTCCTAAGGTTTTGAGCTCTTTTTTCCCAGCGATGGAAGGCACATTCAAGAAATTGGAAATCGATTGAAATGAAAAGCTGATAAAGAACATGACGTAACTATATAAGCCAGTAATTCCAAACTAATTAATGTTGATGTATGTATGCAGCGAAGGGTTAAAAAGGTTATGTAATATTATATGTTTTACAAAGAATGTGGTCCAATCTCGATTTATGTCAGTAATTGTGATGCCCGAAGAGAAATGTTAGTGATGTGGATTGCATTGCATTGCAAATGTAGCTTCGAGCAATAGATAGGTAATACATACATATATGCATCAGAGAATCTCATGTTGCTGTTGTGTTTGTTTGTTGAGACCGTAGGCCTCTTAAAACTAACTTTGTTTGCAATGACTAATAAATAACTGGTTTCCTTTGACATTTGCCTTTATTTATTTTAAGGCCTACGCGTAAAGAGAATAACACCGGATTGCACATATTGCTACTTTGGATAGGATTGTGATCAAAGGTGAAAAAGACAGCATGGGGTTCTTCAAAAAGGGCGTGAAGAGATTTCTTCAGGGTCGGCAACGCGCGAGTGATACCCCTGGTGTTGCAAGCGTCCATAGGCTACGGTAACTGCTTACCATCAGGCGGGCCGTATGCTCGTTTGCCACCTTAGTGGTATTAAAAAAAAAGACAAGTACTATAAGGGAGCTGGCTCATGTGCATTTTTAGGATATAATAAATCTAATATTTACGAATATTAGATTTATGGGTAAACCAAACAGTTTCATGATTCCTACAGGGTAATTTGGAACCTTACATGTTTCCAAATTAGGTTATTATCAAGGTGGACATAGGTTCAATCTGCATAATGCAAAGCAATAAGGTTAAAATAACCTTATTTGACTTTTGTCTTTCTTTGACATTCGACGTCAAAACGGGACAAAAGACGAGCTTGTGGTTCGCCCTCTGGACAGCTGCCGGCGAGCGCTAGATCCAAGTTTGTGCTTTGTGTAATTGTTTGGTGGTCATAACTATTTTTGGGTTAAACAATCATAATTTGGAGCTGGTAGCTTTAAGTAGGATCGCTTGTTCTAAAATTTTTAGTACTCATTTCACGCTAAAATGGGTATTTAATTTTGGTGATCATTTACTAATTTTGGTGAACATATACTATTTTTGGCAATATAAATTAGTTTTATCTGGTGGTTCGTTAAACATAAGCCATAATCAACATAAGTCATAAAAGTAGGTACCTATAATTTTTCTTTTTAAACCGGCCAAGTGTGAGTTTGATTCTGACGCGCGCACCGAGGCCGAGGGTCCCGTTCCGACCTTCCTTGAACGTACTTTTTGGTTTGGGCCATAACTGTTGAAAATAATAAAAATTCGTTAATAAACAAACTTAGTTATGCGATCCAGTATGTACATACAAGTAGGTACATCTAAGGATGGTTGGAACCCTCGGTTCGCGATTCAGACTGAGACTTGCAAATGGCCGGTTTTTTTAAAATCAATTGTTATGTTCTGACGTCACTTTTAGAACTTTAGATTTAGAACAACTCGAGCGCGGAGATTTAATACTCTGTCTTGTTTCGTCAAGGAAAAACATTTATATGAAATGAAAATAAAAAAAACTACCCTATAAAAAGCGTGGTATAAATTGAAGTCGGGGAACTATCAACCAAAACATTACGTAGATTTATTTTTAAATTCCCTTTCGTTAATATCACCCAAAGTTATTAAATTGTTTGTTTGAGTTCTGGTAAAATCAATACGAGTTCCAATCCCAAACAATTGAGTAATAAAGTAAAAGTTAATTCGTCTGGGAACATAAAAACCATAATTTGAATTAGCACATTTTTATCTTTCTCATTAATCTTAGCGAAGGTATCTTGCATCTTACCTTGTTACTTTTAAAATCGTTAGGAATATTGTCATGTTCAGCGATTCCAAATTGTTCCTTACATTGCATTGTAGTGATACAATGATTTCTCCGACAATGGCGTAATGGCTGAAAATAAAATACCTAAAATAGGACTGCAATCGGTGTACCATTGTCCCTAAATACAATACAAAAGAAATTCGAATTTAGCGAAAAGGTATTCTGTTACAGATAAAAAAAAAGCTAATCCAAATTAATCATTTATGTTGAAGTTAGAACTAGCGCTCCTTTGTCTGTAATAAACAATTTTCTTCTAATTTATTATAATTATGGCTTTAACTAGGTATATTATAGTGTATCAAATATTAACCAATTGTGCATGATTCAAATTAAATGTCTTATGAATAACGCAAAAGCTTACCAGCCAGCCTGGCAAGGTCACTTGCTTGGTACTAGTTTACTTAAATTATGCGTAGGTATAGGTAGAGTCTGGCAAACGAAAGTTGAGCCTGGCTGTAATTGAAACTTTTTACATGGCAACATTGTCACTGTCATTGTCACTGACATTGTCAATGTCACTTTCGTCACCCGGCATAAAAAGTGTCAACTAGTTTACTGAACCAGTTTTGATACTTACCCTTTAGTCATAATGGCTTTATAGCTAAATCAGTGTTATAGTGTCCACCTTCTCATTCTTTCGATCACCTTAATGTTCTACAATATGCTAAATGAACTTCTACGGTCGGTAATCACTGAAACATCTATCCATATTTTTCTACGAAGGTAAAAAAATACAAACTAGAAAAAAAAAAACACAATTTTTGAATTTGAATATATACAAGTACGCTTAGTTTGGGATCATATAACCGTTTGTGAGGAATATTCCAGGATATTTATTTATTTAAAAGTATTCTATATAAAAATAGAATATAACGAGTTTATCTAAAATTTTAACACATTTACATGCAAATAATTACTTAGGAAAATCAAACATAACTTAATATTTATATTTTTTTTTTTGTAAAGTATCAAAACAATTTATTCCTACTATACTTAGTGATATATCTAGTTTTTTTTAATTTGCCGCGCTTTTCCAGGTTCTACTTTCGTATGCCAGACTATATATAGTATTATTTTCAAAGAGTACAGTAGTCTCTCAGTACCTACCATCTAAAATAAAATAAAGCTATTTTATATTGAGATTCACATACATTTATAGTTTTCATAACTGTAACTCAGTATAGGTCATTATTCTATGGCTAATGTAAGCGGTAGATAATAGATATTTAAACATTGATTACTAAACCTTATTATGTTAACCGACTGAAGTGAACCCTTGCATGGTTGAATTATTAACTGAATGGCGCGGTCACCAAGTTACATTAACTTCATTAATGTAAAGGAACGCGGCCCAGTTACTTGCATAGACCGGTACCTTCATCACCTTGGAGATCACTTGACTCCTTGACTAACTATCGTGCTATTATTACATTTATGACACCCAACACGTCTTGTATATAATATAGTACAGTATAGTCTATTTCAAATAACATGAGTTCGGTGACACATGGTATTTTATTAAATTTCTCAATGGTTAATGTTCATTTCGATATAATAAAGGAATACTATGATAGAGCTAGGTTTCACGAAATATTGTGAATATTATTTCAGAGTAATCAAATGGAATTTCACTAGATATTGGTAAAAAACCCTTGACCTTGACGACTCATCTTATGTGAAATAGAGTATAGTACCCAATTAATATGGCTTACCGATGTACCTGCGCAGAATATACATTTTCAAAGCGCGGGAAACGCTATTGGTCGGCAGCTGCCGCCATGTTAGCGCGCGCCGTGCAGAGGGGCGTGACTTGCGAGTGAGACGGAACTAACAGCTGCAGTGTATTATGAACCTTATAGTAGTGGTCTAAGGTTGATTGTAAGTTTTAAGCATTCTTTCGTTAATCTTCGGGGCCATACTTTCTTTTCTGTGCGAACGAAGATTCACGACGCGCCATATCAGTTGGGTAATACTGTACCTTAATACTGTAACTTTCATAGACTTTCCACTGATGATCGGAGTAATATTCATTGTCGATGGTAAACGAATTGATGTTATATCTCTATAACAAGTCTAAGTCATATCAGAGAAAACATTGTAGTAAATTAAGATCACTGTTTTCCCTGTTTTTAAACGATGATTGCTCATTAGTAGACCGTGAAAAAGTTAGTATCAAGCCCGATCTCTGAGGTTCAAGCCTATACAACGTGTAACGGAAAATGTATCTCCATAAAAAGTGCACGACTTCTTTGAGTGACGTGAAATGATCATGAAGCTCGTAGTTCGGTGACACGACGCGGACGCGGCGACGTCGGTTATGTCTTGAATTCAATGAACTTATATCAATTACTATTGAGCTGATACTTTTTATAGAGTCTACAGGTACCTGATGTAATCATCACTTTCGGATAAATATACCCTTCTGTTACACGTTGTATACACTGGCATTCCCCTTGATATTGCTAATACCTCAGAGTATACAGGTCGTTGTTTTGGTCAGCGACGAGCGACAATACAAATGATACTGGTGCTAAAAAAAATATAAAAAAAAAACTTTATTTTTTTTTAAATAATAAAAATAAAAAAATTAAAATTTTGAAAATCATGTAATAAGCTAAAGTATAGACATAATACTCAACGGGAATACGAGGGAGTAAAGGGGTGGGGCGATGGCGGCTTGCGCCTAGCTCTAGTATGTGCACGTGCCTAGTAACCATACTTTGCGGTAATTTTATTTCAAATTGAATAAGGTATTTCTCATCATATTTACAGTATTTAATGGAATTAAGTCCATTTTTGGGGAATATATATTTTGTACTACCGCTCCTGGGTCGCTTGTCGCCGACCAAAACAACACCCTGTATAAACACTACGTACAACTAATACCCATAGGCAACTGCAAGATCATAATTTTGAATTTACCAAGCCATCAGCTATTTTAAGAATCCTCATCATTATAATATCAGATTCAAATGCACGGGGAAGGGATAACTGAGCAAATAATATAATATTATGTGAATATTGTACCGAATCTATTATAGTTTAGTTTATTTACAGCAGAGCTATCAAGGCTCAATTGTATTTGGGAGGACCATTTCAAAAGCTTCAATAAAATGCAAGTTTTCAATACTAAAATCGGTGGATGGAATAAAGTGCATGTGCTGTTACATAGTAAATAATTCTGGCGAGAGCTACGCCATCCGCACTTGCAATAAAACGAACAATGCAATTTAGCTAGTGCTGCATTCATGCGATGGCTTCTCTGTAAAAGTTGGTTGTTCCAACCGTGCACAGCCCTCGATTACCGACACAACCAAATATAAAACTAAATAACGAGATCATAACATTGCGCCATTTAGAGTTTGTATCGTACATATTGAAAAAAATAGTATTTTGTGCATTCTTATCACTAGATTTTTTAAATAGGTACTTACATCAATAAATGTTTGCGTAAGAGGAAAGTAATTTTCATGTGTCAGTCGTTTTTACAATCATTTGTTTTCCTGTCTCTTAAAATTTGCATTTTTTAAATCTGATGTCAATACCTATCCTATAGGTGTACACACGGCTACACATCAAGCTATACTTTTCCAGTATAAGCTGATCTCGTATTGTATAGGATTTCCGTACAATCAGAGGTCAGCTTATATTGGAATTGTATAGCTTGATGTGTAGCCGTGCGTACCTATAGAATGGTAAATATGTGAAACCAGCTTTTCCTATTACGGATATTGTGTAGTTGTGTAGAACAACACTATAAAACTAGTCAACACCCAACACAGTTCCTCATAAAATGCAGCAGAGTCCGATTTGTGGGAATAGCATATAAAAATTTCAAAGAGCCTGTATGCGCGTGCAGTGTCCGCGGCGGCATCACTCGCCGCTTACATAAAACATGCAAATTGGACCACTTCACTGGTGTGCTGTGCCTAAGTTCACTCGCTTTTGCACTTTTATGTAAAATTGAGGTCTATTAGTCATGTAAATATTGTTAAACGTTGCTCTAACGCATTGCACCTCCACGTTACATTAAAATATCTTTTGTTCATATTTAAACAAGGCCAGCCAACGGTGATTGGAAGTACCTACCTACTTTGCAATGCTATGTTTTACTTGCTTAAAAAGAGTTTGTATAAAAACTCTATTAGTTTTTTTAGTTAGCATTTTATTTGCATTAGGTACAGAGTTCGTTTTTTGTCATTTACTTTGAACTATTATTGTTAGGTCGTAAAAACTAATAAAGAAGAATAGCAACTAGGATGTCTCTGCATTCCCGGGAGCTGTATGTACATTTCTTGTTGTAACATTTTAGAAATTAGACTAACTAGGTACTTTATGTGTAATGCTGTATTTTTTAAAAGCGCAGTACCTACTAAATTCTCATTTATATATAATCAAGGAATGTAACATGAAACATACTTATGATACAAGTTTGTAAAATCTTAAAAACACCGGTTCGTGAAACTATCGCTAAATTAAACATACAATAATCTTGCAAGAAATAAATAGGCATTTTGTTTTTACTATGGTTTGAAATAGTAGATTGTTTGTTACTCTAGGGATGTAAGGCACAAATCTCACATAAGATATTTTGAGTATAGTTCAGTCATTAGTTCGAGTGTGAGATTTGTAGCTTACACTTCGAGTATGAGAAAAACAAAATAATGAAAAAAAAAAGTTTCCAAAAATTTGCACTAAATTCGCTTTACCACCCTTTTTAAGGTAAGTATCATTTACATCCCGTTTTTTATATACTTTTAGGTCTACTCACATTCAGAGTACGAGAGATGAACTATTTTAAACGTTTTAAAAACACTGTTTTCTGAAACCACAGAGTATATGGATTATAAGTGGTTGAAACCGTGTGCGTAGTCGCAGCGGAAAAATGACGAAATTCTTGATTTGAGTTTCACAGATATTTAGTGTAAGACGTCGTGTAAATGTGTATGATAGTTTCAAATTTGTGCATCTAACCATTTTTGAGATATTCGCCAAAAACGTTTTCCGCTGGGATGACGTCATCCTGGCGGCACATTTTTTTTCAAGTGGATGTACGAATAAAAATATTGGTACTATAATTAGTGTGTAACGACAGGTAAATGTGTATGAATAAAAGAAATTTGTGTGCCTTAAGACTCCGAAGATATTCAAGTTTCCGCTGCGATGACGTTTGGTCGTTTGCTGGATATCCTAAACGGGAGGACGCACAGATGTGATCGTTTAAACACACGTTGATACGAATTTGTGTGTAATGTTTGTGAAAACAGAATTCGAAAAAACAATCCCGTTCCGAAGATATAGGTATTAATATAAAATGAGGTTATTAGGTCGTAGTACTTCAAATATGAGCTCTAGAGACTAACTTCTAGCGTATATACGTATCTCATAACAGCTTACAACGTTTTGTAAAGTTTCATTAATGTACTATAAGTAATAATAGAGTTACGACAAAATTGACTAGGACTGCACCACGATGTTATTTGACATACGATTGCACGAGTTTTAAAAAGACTGAATAAATAAAAGGTATTCCAATATTTAGTGTATTAGTTCAATTATACATCTGTAAATTTTCAGCATAATACACTCAATAGTTAAAAAAATATAATGAAAATACCAATAAGGGTCGCAAAACAGTGATAAACCGACCAAGTTTGAATGGGTACGAAAAAGCGGCCGCGCAGTATATGAAGCTAACCTTCCAAAAGGTCTAGTACTATATTAATATAGGTTTGGTACTTTGGTACAGGTACGTACAAAATGATTAATCAAAATAAAATATCTGCATAACTTAACTTTCTGTTCTCAAAATTATTAAAAAATTATTGATTAATTTTTTTTAACCAAAAATACAATAATTAAAATCTACCTACGAATATATTATCTACCATGATTTTATCTCTCAATATTGTGCGTATAAACGTAACATTTTAATATATTATTAGTATATTATGAGTACTTATAGGTTCGCCTGTATTGTATAAGTGAACTATTGTCTGTATTATTAAAATATATTTCTTTTTTGAACACAGATCCATCCCATGAAGGTCTGGCCCATATATTGTTATGTTGTGTTAATAAATACCTACGAAAGATTTATCATAAACCGACACGTTGATTCATAATAATAAAGCGAAGCTTGATGTTAACTGTGGTATTATATCTGCTGTAATTTATATCATCTTACTAATATAATAAATACGAAAATGAGTTTGTTTGTATATTTGATTTTTACCTCTTGATGCCTCAACGGAACAACCAATCGAAATGAAATTTGAAACGCAGGTAAGTATAATCTGATTAACATATTGGATACCTACTTTATATCTCGGGAAAACATAAGATCCCTCGAGAAAGCGGGTGAAATCGTGGGTCTAAAACTAGTAATAGATAGCCAATTTGTTATCAGAATAATTTATTGCTTATTATTAATTTAGCAAGATTATTGTAGTACTTCTTGTCCAAGAATTGTGTACATATCTGTACCAAACAAATAACGGTACTATACTACACATTTTGGAAGATCAGCTCCATATACTGCATGGCCGCTTTTTCATACCCATTTCAACTTGGTCGGTTTATCACTGTTTTGCGACTCTTGTTGGTATTTTTATTATATTTCTTTAACTATTGAGTGTATTGTGCTGAAAATTTACAGATGTATAATTGAACTAATACACTAAATATTGGAATACCTCTTATTTATTCAATCTATTTAAAACTTGTGCAATCGTATGTCAACAAACATCGTGGTGCAGTCCTAGTTAATTTTGTCACAACTCTGTTATTACTTATAGTACATTAATCTGGGGGCACGGAAGTGCCCCCCGCCAAGACAGCCAAGCGAAGCGAAAGGGCACTACCTACCTTTTCTCGAAGCGCTTCGTCGTTTTTTTGAACCCTCATAACTTGGGTTTGGATTATACCAGATAAACAAAATTCGCAGGACATGATGTCAATAGTAAACTTATTAAACATATTAAGTTTCAATAACATAGCTCTTATACTTTAGATTTTATTGATATCTAAAAAACCCCGATTTCGTCACTGACTCACTGATGATCATCAAAACTCATAGGGTACTTCCTGAAGTCCTAGAAAGCTGAAATTTGGTATGTAAGCTTGTATTAGTACACAAACAACAAAAAATTTATAAAACTTGGAAATTTCAAACAAAAAAAAAACATAAGCAACTTACAAAAAGAAGTGAAATCCCACCAAAAACATTTGTATGTAAAATGTTGCCGCCAAGACATATGGCTCGTATTGTCAAAACGTTATCAGATCTCATGTAGAGCCAAGCTTATAACTCTACATGCACTTACTCTACAACCCCTAACTTCACAAACTCTACACACCGTAGTCAAAATAATGTGGCTTGGCCGTTTCAATACTACAAGAACTATTGAATAACAAAAAAGTAATGAACAGTGAATACATTTTTCACGTTACTCCCATGTGACCGTAGCGAAACGGCCAAGCCACATATTTTGACTACGGTGTGTAGAGTTTGTGAAGTTAGGGGTTGTAGAGTAAGTGCATGTAGAGTTATAAGCTTGGCTCTACATGAGATCTGATAACGTTTTGACAATACGAGCCATATGTCTTGGCGGCAACATTTTACATACAAATGTTTTTGGTGGGATGAAACTTTACAATACACTGTAAGCTGTTATGAGATACATATACATGGTAAAAGTTAGTCTCTAGAGCTAATATTTGAAGTATTACGACCTAATAACCTTATTTTATATTTATACCTATATCTTCTAAACGGTATTGTTTTTTCGAATTCTGTTTTCGCAAACATTACACACAAATTCATAGCAAAGTGTGTATAAAAGATCACATCTATGTGTCCACCCGTTTAGGATATCCAGCAAACGACCAAACGTCATCGCAGCGGAAACTTGAATATCTTCAGAGTCTTTAGGCACACAAATTTCATTTCTTCATACACATTTACCTTACATTACACACTAATTATTGTACAATTTTTTTTTTCATACGTCAACTGGGAAAAAAATGTTAAAACGTTTTTCGTTAATATCTCAAAAATTTATGGATGCACAAATTCTAAACTATCATACACATTTACACGACGTCATACACTAAATACCTGCAAAACTGAAATTAAGAATTTCAACATTATTCCGCTGGGACTACGCACACGTTGAAACCTTCGCAAAATGAAACATTGAAAGAACTTACAAGAAATTAATAGGCATTTTATTCTTATTATCGTTTGAAAAGACTTTTTAATTGTTAATTACATTGCAAAAAATAAACTAAGTATCATTGGGAATGCCGTGCCGTGGCGGCTGTGACAATAGACCGTTAAATGATGACGGATGGTCGCCGGCGATTGTTTAGCGTTGGTGTGAGACTGAATAGCGACCGGTCGACTCGATAATGAGCTTTTGAAGCACTTAATGAGTGCGTTTAGTTTACTTTTCAGTTCGTTCTCTTAAGAGGACTCAATTCGTCATACTTTTCATACAAAACCTCTGTACTTATAATGGCGTTGTTAAACATTTTTCGTTAGATGTTTTGAACAAATTAGTATCTTGTACACTATATCTAGCCGTGTATCTAGGCGTGGCGTCTAGGTAATTTAAAAAAAGTGTGTAACAAATTCAGTCAAAGCCTCCGAAAAACAGCGTTTTTGCCTGAACTTTGGCCATATCTAATGTACCTATAAATTGTAAAAGTAAAGAAAACATTTAGATACCAGGCTTGCAAATGTATTGGAGATTCTAAATAACTAACTTTTTTTTCACAAACTTTTAAGATTTTTTCACAAGAAGTATACTCCTGGAACAAGTTTTATGAATGCGAAATCATGAATGACGATCTAGCGAAGCGGCCGCGAGTGATCAGCGGAATTTACCGACTGATAACCGACGGCTCTGATGTCTCTCTTTTTTCGCAGTCAAACATTACGTTGGATGAAACAACAAGCTTTTAGACTATGCTTGCGTTGAAGTTGCGCCGGCCACAGCCACAGAGGGCCGCCTTAACAGGTTTATGTTAGTCTTTGTTTGGTTCGGCTTTAGTGGCTGTCACTAGACTAACATGAAAGGCTACGGTAATTCATAAATCAAAATGGCTGTGTATACTCTGAGTTTATAAAGGACTGTGCATTTTACTCGACAGCTGTGATTATGCTCTTTAAGATACAATATAATTTATATTGTACATATTTGGTATCAAGTTCAAAAGGTCACCTCTGTATTCATAAATAGATACACTTTAGATAGGTATGGTGATTATATCTATCTTTATCTACTGATATTATGAATGATTAATTGATAATGTGGAAATGTTACTGTAAAAACCCGATTACCGGCAGATCCTAGTTTTTACTAGGACATCCCAGAATTTACCAACATGAGCTGGTAAATTTTAGTTTTGATATGAAATGTGAACATAATTCGGGGTTTTAACTTTAGAGCTTGGTATACAAGCTGGGTTTTAGTAATGATGCTTAGTATTAGGTACATAAAAAACCTACATAAAATAAATAAATTAAAATGTTCCTGTCACAAACATTATCTACGTCACTCTACGTGTGAACTTTTACTTCTTTCGCCTCGTTTTACTGGTAAATATTAGGATATACTGAGGTTCGAGCTTTTACAGTAACATAAACATCTTACCCATGTTAAAATATACCTAAGTAGTTCATATGTGTTTGGAATACCAGATAAGACCGGAATATATATTTTAATCTATAGTATGGGCACTAGCTCACTTAATTGGGTTATACGTAGTTATTGACCACCATAAAATCATAAGGTTTACGAAAAATTTATCCATATCATGAAGACTCTATCTTGTACCGTGTGGCTGTGACGAGCTCGTGACTCCGTGAGGGACAGATAGACACCGAACCGGAGCCATCAATTGTCATTCCCATCAACATCAGCTTCTTCTAGAGCGCGCCAATCCTTCGGGGTCCTTCCCAACCGCATCCGGGTTGGACTGGACTGTCCAGTCACCTATTTGAGGTCGTCAGTCTATTGGGCTGCTCAGTCTATTCAGTCCGATATTCGAATTAAAAGGAATACAAAAACAAAGACTTTGAATAGAACAACATATGTAGTTAAAAACCATTGAAAAGTAAGTTTGATTCGAAGAAAAAATTCAAATTCAAAGCTGACCTTTCCACGTCGCCTTGGGGGTTGATAAAGTTTGTTCTGTCGAAGGTGGCCGGGTATAGAGATTAACCGCGGCGAGGTGTCACGTCGACTTCATCAATTATCCCTCGGCCCCCGCCGTCGGGGCCTCGCGGGCCCCTGCTGGCTCGACCAGACCCGAAGACACGCCTCCTTACATCTGCTTCGGGACGAGACCTTTCGCACTTTCCGAATGATTGATCTCACCACAATGTTACGTTAAAACTATCCAGATGCTTATTTTTTTCAACTTTTGTATAAAGTTGCTTAACATTGGTGTCTTCATTATTAGTTTTATTATATTTAAAAGCGTTTGCATGTATAGAGATAGTATTTACAGTTTAGTACCTACTTTAGTAGTATAACTATGTAACGAATCCTGTAATGTTTACTGTTTTCTATAGAGTCCCAAAAGTTTCTTCTATTCATAGCAGTAGAACGTTAATAGCACTTACTATTCATTATTTTGAAGCAGGAATGCTAAGATATCTGAACAAAAATGTTGTGGTTATTCATCAGAGGTAAGTGGGTAGAGATAGTTACAAAAAAAGGTAAATAGTTTAGTTATTTTAATCACCGGTAAGTTCATTTACCTCTTAAAATAAAGTCTAATAAATAATTCATTATTTAGGCCGAGTACGTGATACCCGCATAACATTCGATCGAACATAAGGGAGAGAGTATGCATGTATGTACTTATTTGCAGCGAGTGGTCGCGGCACTGCAGCGTAGTGATCATTGTTGCATTGTTTATCGTTGCACAATTATGTCGGGATTGGTGCTGAGCACACCGCTGAAAACAAATTGAATGTATTAAGCTCCCGCACAACTTTATACTTCGCGGTTTATATCCCTTGTTTACGGTACACGCGTGTTGTTCTAGTTTATGTTCGAATTATTGCTTATAAATAACGATATACGATGTATGGGATGCAATGCAAGCAACAAAGGACGATTGTGCTGTAATTCATATTTGATTTATACATAATGATAACACAAATCATGTTTATATCACTAAATGTTTTTATGCAGTAGATAGAAAATGCTCAGAAATTTACCTAATTTCAATATAACCTACCTTCCTACTTTTTATTTGGGGGTAAACTGAATTAATATACAAAGTTATCTTATTATTACGGGGGAATATTTGCGGTCCGTAAAAATGACGTCTAAAATATTGTAATTGGAGTGGTCGATGGGCCGCGGTCGGTGTGGTGCGGAGCGGAGCGGCGCGGCGCGGTATGGCGCGGTGTGGCGCGGTGTGGTGCGGTGGCGGGTGGAAGCGCGCTCAAGTGCCACGACCTTTCTCCTCTAATGGATACCGAAAACCTTCTTCACTTTTACGCGAAAAATCTTTTTGGAAAATAAATGAATCCATACCGTATGTAAATCGGACGACGTCGAAAGTTTTTATTGAAAAACTTGAGGAACTGATGAAAATGGGGCCGCGACGGTTTAGATATCTTCGTTCATCTTATGAATGTGATACCAACTGAATTCCAAATGTTCTTACTTCTGGATGGACTTACTTTAGTTTATGATAATTTGTTATGTAAATTACTTCGCAGTGCGGGCATCAATTAGAGTTCAACGCAACACTCATCTTGAAAAAATGATAACTTTGTTCGATTTCATGTAATAAGCTTGGGAATGATTTACCAACCATTAGTCTTAAGTCAAACTAAGCTATGAATTGTATGTTTTTGTCATTGATTGAATTTATTGGCTTTGAGAACCCTGCCTTTTTATGGCGTGAAGACACGGGCACAAACTAGTTTACCATTGTCCATGGTGGGGCCATGTGAAAGCTACATTTCTGTGGCTTTATCAAATCAAAATATGTGTTTATAAACAACAATCAAACATTCAACGAGTTATGTTGAAAGGTCTGGTGTCATAATTAAGTTATTTATGATTAATTAAAGGCGAGTCGAGTGGGAACAGCGCTCTACGCTCTAAGACGGAGGGGCCCTCCGTAGAGAATCTGAGTAATTGATAAAGCTAACCCTACTGTCCTTAATCACGGTCAGCTCAAAGCTAAGGTTAATAAATAGTTATTTATTAAGTTGTCTACAAACTTATAAGTAAGTCCCGGCTCGGGCCGGTCGTGTTTACTTTATAAGGCCCTTATCTAGGAGCGCATGTCGGGCCGGTATGTACTTTGCCAAGATCTTACCTACCTACTTTTTAGATATTTACCTAACAGGGTTTAAGATTTCTCAAAGATCTTAATTTCTTGAGCTTGAGACTACTTGAACTAAGATGGCTTTGTTTTATTCAAAAAATATGTCAAACTAGGTGTCACCCGCGGTTTAACCCGAGTTCCCGGGATAAAAAGTTGCCTAAGTCCTCCATACGTCTCAGTACATCCGTACTCCGTACATCGATTCAGCGGTTTAGGCGTGAAAGCGTAACAAACAAACAGAGTTACTTTCGCATTTATAATTTATTTATTTATTTCATAATATTAATAGTAATGGAAGTATATGGATAGTTTAGAGTTTAGGAAAATTAGAAGAAAAATTTCTATATCAAACAAAGAAATAAATAATGGTTTATAAATCTAAAATTATTCGATTTGCAAAAGGGGCCGAAATACCAAAGTAAAGCTACTATGAAGTAGTGTATCATATGAAAGGGCAATTCTACGGAAAATACCTGGTACTAGATAGGTACTAGTAGGCTTATAAAAAAACTAAAATAACAATAATAGCTTTTTCACTTCACTTTACTTTGATATTCAAACTTATTAATATAAATAATTATGCATTCCAAATGAGTTTTACATTTGTTAAATTAATGAAGCAATAAATAGTAATCATCTAATAATATCATTCATATCTGTCACAGAGATATAAAATGTGAATTCTTTCTAAATTAGCTTGCTAATTATAGTATCGCTTCGAGTAAAGACGTCGCGATGACTTGTTTTGAATTCTATCAGTTATTTACGAAACAAACTGTGACTCACACATGCTGTGCTGGCTACTTATTAATAAACACAAAAAATAAACTACCAACTTCCTTTTGCGTGCCTACAGACATAAAAGTTCTTCGTGCGTATCCTAACAAAAACATAAATTAGGTAAATTTATATAGAGAACATCCCCTTCGTTACAATATGTCCATAACGACACCGAGGGTCAATGCGCAGTCAAATCTTCCCTCGCACGAATTCAAGCGGCTCCGGATCGGCGAAATTATTAAAACTTTTTAACTTACAACTTTTCCTTAAGCGAGTGAGCTTTTTCATTCGTTGGAGCTTTCGTAGCTTTTAGTATCGCTTTGGACGAGTTCCGTCTCTCTCTGGCGCAAGGCTCGAATTGTGAAAGAGCCGAGCTTCGGTAGAGCCGTTGTCTCCCATGTGCCGGTTCCAGCCGGGCCGGTCTGCCGTTTCCTCTGCGAGGCGAATTTTAGTTATCGTCGCTGCGATGCCAGTGGCGCACGTCATGCCGGTCGCTCGCCTACAACAGAACGTTACCACGATCGCGGCGTACTTCTTTTCCAACTAATAAATCAGTCGAGTCGAACGGACTAAACCCTCACGAACAGATTATAACTCGATATGAGATAACAAGCTCGCGGGACGACTCCGGTGATTAATCACTGAAGTCAGTTCAACTCGAATATTCCGAACGGAAGCATAATCTTCGAGTTACGATTTAGGTGCGCTGCGCTTAATGTAAACAGATGAACATTGTTGAAGTTTTTTGTAGTTTGTCGAGTCACTTAAATAGTTGAACGTGCGAGTCACATAAAAACTACGGCATCGAATGGAGGATTGATGATATAATGTCGTTCAGAAGCGAGAGATCCGTGTAGTATTTAAAGTCTTGAGTGCGGTTGAGTGAATGTGTTTGGATAGGTAAGACTGATGAAGTGCAGGATGGGTGGCGGCCGTGGCTGCAGCAGTGGTCAGTGGACCGCGGGGGTGTTGTGGGCAGTGCTGGCAGCGGCGCTGGCCGACTCCTGGACCGCCTTCCAGGAGCAGCCTTGTTGCCGGCCCTTGTCACACCATCGAGTTCGGCATCACAGAGGTGAGTCATTGCCGTCAACTCGAAAACAATCATGACGAAAATATACCTATGCAAAGTAAATAGTACATCGTAGACTTATTAGTCATAGGACTGTTAAGTAGGACAGACAATGTGTACCCATATGATAACTCTGTGTTGACACAGTGGTCATAACAATTTTGAAATTGACAAAGCCTACCTACCTAACTAACTGTCTATCACTTTCGTATCGTGGAAGACACGTTTAAGGCTGAGCTAGTAACTACACATACGTAGGTATTTACGTCCTATCTATTTTTTTTATTTTATTGATTTTTATTTATTATTTATTTATAAAAACTACATTTATTTGATATCAATGGTTATAAATTATTCTTGGCCGTTGGTGCAGTTTCGTAATTTTAATGTAGTAGAGTCCTGTAACGGTAACTAATGATGAGTTAACATTCGTGTAAAAAGTGTAAAAATAATGTTAATTTATTAAGATATATTATTTATATATCAAAGAATATTTCAAATATATTTTAGAAATTCTTACTACACTGAAGATAAGTGTAATTTTCGTCTAAACATGCATGTTGAAATGCACTTGAATACATTACAAGAGAAATTGTGATCAGTATATAACAAGGTAATAAAAGTTTTACGATAGGGCTAATTTGATATAGTTGCACGCAAACTTGTGTTTATACATCCCTAGGATCCTTAGCGGCCGGAACTACCAAACTGGATCTACACACGAAATGTGAATGGCATAATACAAACTCCAATCTCTACCTACAACCTAATTCTTTGTTATTCTTTATGTTTTATGAATATTATATAAAGTACATTTTTTTTACATAATAAGTAAATATGTTGATATTTTTCAATTGTTAATGGAGAACCAGTTGGCTCAACTAGGTATCAGATTTATAAATAAAATTGGATAATTTTCTTGTTCCTTTAATATGGTTGAAAGTTAATCTAATCAGAGCTCAGATTTGATAACGGACTATGGAGTAAGAAATGGTCATGAATCAAATATCCAGGGAAAGGATTATTACTTCAAGGAAATAGTTGACGTCATCTCTTAAGACATCACCTTTTAGACATCATCAAAATCATATTGTTGTAAAGTTTAAGTTGTTAATCAGTTTAAAAATTTGAAACATTTAAATATAATACTTTATTATATTTGAGGCACTCGATAATTTGGGGATAATGGTCATGAAGATATTTAGCTCTATCGATTATCACATTGTTTTAAACTTTCGATATTGAGTAGAGATGCCGCGGCTAACCACCATTCGATATTCGTCGTTATTTCACCATTATTTTTGGAAATTGTAATTACAGATTTAGAAAGAATCAATTTACTTTCTATTTAAGTAGTATCAATAAGATATTTTAATTAAGAAGTAATAATAATAAAATATGAATATAAATCATTTTAGTATACGATATCTAAAAATTAAACTATAAAACTGTATTTAGATAGGTAACAGGTTAACTGTATGACTTTTGATATCTATTAACTGTGCCGAATAATTAAACTATTCGCCTTAGCCACTATTTGCGGCATCTTGCGTTGCTAATATTGAGTTCAATAAACTTAAGCGCCTCAATATTATATTTAATAGATGTGTTATTAACTTGTATATTTCATATTTGCGATTAAGCGCATTTCCATGTCTGTATAAATATTTAATTTTAGGCGACGAATAGCCCGTCCCGAATTCCTTTCGGACATCGAGGCGAGACGAAAACAATTTACCGTCATTAGGAAAGTAGCTAGCATTCCCTACTGACGCGTCGTCGGCATAAAAAAAAACCTTCAGTATTATGAAAATAATTTCGCATTGCTATTTACTACCGTATTTTTGTTATTTATCTATATGCGTTTATTCAATGTGTGGTATATTGAGTTTGCTAAGTACCAGTAGAATTGATAGGTACTCATGGGTCATAAGCTCTATATCTTATTTTCAGCCAAAACCTACCTTACTAAGTAAATTTTATTTTTAAACAAGCTGTTCTCTATGGCTTCACCCGCGTTAAATGGCCTTTAACCTTACGGCCTTTCGGGCTATCAAACGCAAACAGAATTTTGGTAGAACCTGATATTCGGGCATTCAAATCAAACATATATACAAACTCTTCAGCTTTATAATATTAATATAGATTGTTCTTCAAGTATTATACATTACTTAGATCATAAAATCTTATTGGGATGTAACGATTTTTTGGTTTTCAAGAATAATGTTACATAAAACTTTTGTTTTATAACACTTATGAGTCACATGACTGAGCCATGCACAGTATAGACTGGGCATTGTGTGCAGTCTGGTGTGACCTTAAAAAGACAATTGCAGCACTTATAATAACGATTATGTGAATACAATATACTTACTCATAAAACTATAATGAAAGTCGTTATTTAATAGTTATCTAATTTAACAGATAACTGGCTCTACATTAACAATAACCTACAAATTGCTTACTTATTTTTCTTTTTAGAATTACATAAGGTATACTTCTTTTTATCTGCATAATATATTGTGTTACTATAACTTTACGACAAGTGAACGTCTATGTACGTTTGTTTTTAATTTGGTTTCCTATTTGAAATCACATTACCTAGTATTTACTGAGAATCATACATTATCTATCAATAACGCTTCAAAAATAGATTCCTATCTATATTTCTGTAATGTAGAGTATTGTGAGAACTGCGAGTGTTATGTTACCGATGGAGTTCGTTACAAGGAGTCCTTAGCTTTGGTTCGAGTCGAGCAAAAAACATTATGCATGTTGAGTCCCATTCCCTGGCCCCCGGTCCCCGGCCCACCGGCCCTTAGCAGGCTGCGGGAAGGAGATCACTGCGGACCGGTTCCGCGTGCGCTCGCGCAGGTAATTGACTCGGCTCCGCTCCTCTTGCTCGGCTAAATTAAGTTATAAACGAGCTAGTGTAATCGGACCATAAGCTTTGCCCGACAGTTTTTATTATAATGTTCGTTATATATCATTCCATTGGAATTAATCTTAATGGCTATAACTATTAGACTTCCCAGACACGCATATTTGTAGACATTTGTTGGGCCACTTCATTTATATCTTTGTAGAATGAAGCTACGCGTTGTAGTGTAGTGTATGAAGATGTTATAGTGCATTTTTAATGATTTATGTAATCACTAGCAGACCCCCGCGGTTTCACCCGCAAACGTTGTGATTTTTTTTGCGCGGAACACTAATTGAATTTGTTCGGCAAATATTTATAGTTCTATAAGTACAAAAATATTTGCTAATTACTTATTTTTAAACCTAAATGACAATGATTTCTTGACTCAATTTAAATACTTTGGCTCGCGGTTAAAATATAACAATGACATCATTTGCTATTATAGAACGCGCGTCCCTCGCGAGAATCAACGGCTTTAAAAATTGGAATAATTAAATTTAAAAAAAAGTTTCATCAGCTTATTTTCAAACATTGAATATGGTTCACTACTGGAAAAACTAGCCGAAATTTCTCGAAATCTTGATATTGGATAATATTTAATTATAGCAGCAGTACAGATAAAATCTGCCCAAATTCAATGGAGATAGATAATGTTGAAAGCCCAAAAGATTTACTATGAGATTACGCAACATTAATTTTATTCCAAAGCGTTATGTTAAAATAATAAAGTCAAGTCAGAGTTGTTTTATATTTAGACGACTTGGTTCCGTACTTGGCGTGTAGGTACTGTTTTTTTGTGAAATTGACTTAAAACCTCGTGACAAGCTTTTGAGCCATAATAAACATCATGATGTTTCTTCTTTACACTAATGCAAGTTTTTTTTTAAAGTTTTATAATAAAAAAAAACTTTATTTAGACGGAAAAGGCGTTCAACTCAAAGTTTTAATTTGATTGGATACCAGGAAGTGCTTGAAAATACGATTTTGAAATTAAAGAGGTAAAACTCGTACCTGTTTATAGTTTCCGAAACGATTAACATTTCTAAAAAAAATACTAGAGCATAAACACAGAATAAATAAAATACCCAGAAAATAAATAAAAAAATCCAACCTACCATATATAAGTTTATAATTATAGGAACTGTGGTAGCGATTCTATTTTCCTGTCCGTTACTCCTTTTTCATGGCTAAACTATCTATCAAATTTTGTTGAAAATTGGAAAAGGTGTGAAAAAACTCTAAAGATGGACAAAGGATATATACTTCCTAAAAATGCGGGTAAAACGGCGGGGATAGCGAGTGTGTATGTTGAATAGTCTATGCCAAGGGAATATAATTAGGCAAGACGCAATGTGGGTGGGCTTATCTTATCTCATGTTATCTTAATGATCAGATTATCGACTCGGTTAATTAAAGAGTGACCATATTAAAAATATTTAATGACTAATTACTTATCTATATACACTTAGTTGGATAATAATTAAGGAGCTTTGATCTCTATGGTGTGGTAATAGTACCTAATAAGGCGTTGAAATTGGGTACAATTTTTTATTGAGCTGGATTGGTTTTTTGGATAAGTAACTCTAAAACACAATCAAAATAGACACAACAACTATTTATAGTTTGAAGTCTTTAATTTTGTTTTGTAACGATGTATTCATTACAGCTTTTTATTAGGCATTGCGGTTGTTGCTGTGAGCAACAATAAATGTTCGGGCTGGTTCTCTTGGCGTGTGGTCTAACGTCGTAGAGAGGTCGACCAATCGTTCTGACAGCGCTCGCCGCTGATCTTATCGCTATTTAATATAAACCTATTTACTAGAAGCCCGTATACGGTATAAGATACCGCTACGAGTGGGTGGGATAGGTTAAACACCCAAGAGTATTGTGTTACAAAAAACGATCGAAGCTTATATCTATTTGCGGCATTCACAAAGGTTGACTGCAGTTCACCTGATGTGTGATAACAATGTTACTTGACTTGCATTAAACTATTAAAATATTCATAATAACAAAGAAGCAGTAAGTATATCCTTAAAGCTGATTTGGACACCTGTTTAATAAATAAGTGGATATATTCGTTCACCCACTTTATCTCAGTAGAGGTGGTAGAGATGACAGTATTATAGGTACTTTGTTACCTAATTTAAACAATTTGATGAATAAATACATGTGCATGGTATAAATAACTTTATCTTTGATTATATTTTGCTTTTCAACAGTTTCCCATAAACATGCTTAACAACGAAGCCTAGTGTAAATAAGACCTTTGTACGACTTTGTTAAAACCTTTATGTCGTATCGTATGTACGGCATGTACGGTAACGTTAGTGCTTATTTATTGACATACACTCACGCGTTCCGAGTGTCTTTGTAATATCGTACGGAGTCATGTAGGGATTTCCTTGTGCTGTGTTAAACGAGCTTTATTGGGCGTGTAGCGTCGGAAGCAGCAGACTCGAGGCAGCTCCAGGCAACTCGAGGTTTGTGTAAATCGAACTGACAGAGCTGTCTCAGATTGACTGACGTGGCTTGAACCGTTTTATCCGAGGTATACCGCTTTACGCTGTAGAACCTATCTACCGTACTGTAATTTAAACTAGCTTTATTCAACTTGAAATTGACCTTTTGACGGGTAAGAAATGGCTCTTTGTTATTTGCTATGTTCATAAATAAAAGTATTGATTTTTATTATTACAGTTATTACTATTATATTACTTAATAAGTTAGAGGTGTCTGATTTGTTAACATTATTTCTCACATTTAGGTATAGTTAAAATGTACAGTTTTTTTTTACATAAATTGAAATATCTTTTGCATCCAGTATAAATAAAATTTTGTGTTTGGATACAAATGTTGTGTTTTTTTTTTCAACACATGTTTTGTGTTGAAAAACACAACATTTGTGATTAGGCTCCAAATATCTAAAACATTAATATATTCGTATCGACTACAGGTTTTTTGCTGGCGGTTCATAAATCCTTCGTTTTTTTCAGATGGATACAAGTCACGACAATAGGCTGAGCCTTATAATAAAATATTATAATATGCTAAAACGATAACGTTTTAATTCAAAAATGTTATTCATATAATATTTCAATTGTTTACTCATGCTTAAGAGCTTGTTACGTGAATAAAGTAAAAGTCATTTACTCTCTACAAATAACAAGCGTTTGAATATAAATACAGATTTATGACTTATTAAAAAAAAATTTTGATCGTTTTATGTATTTTATTTTCTCCTTTTTAGTTTCCTGCCAACTCTATGGTGGATACTAAATGGAAGGAGGCTTTGTTTTTTTGCTTGTGGCCTTACTGAAGGAGTTGGTCTTAACTATACAGGGTGTTGTTTTGGTCGGCGACAAGCGACCCAGGAGCGGTAGTACAAAATACATATTCCCCAAAAATGGACTTAATTCCATTAAATACTGTAAATATGTTGAGAAATACCTTACTCAATTTGAAATAAAATTACCGCAAAGTATAGTTACTAGGCACGTGCACAGTCTAGAGCTAGGCGCAAGCCACCATCGCCCCACCCCTTTACTCCCTCGTACTCCCGTTGAGTATTATGTCTACATTTTAGCTTATTACATGATTTTCAAAATTTTAATTTTTTATTTTTATTATTAAAAAAAAATAAAGTATTTTTTTATATGTGTTTTAGCACCAGTATCATTTGTATTATCGACCCTGAGTCGCTCGTCGCTGACCAAAACAACGACCTGTATATAGCATCAGATGAAAGAAATGGCGCGTTGTTCTTCTGCTCATTAGCCATTGAAGAGATCCCTGTGATGAGATGGTACCTACTGGGAGAGGTATTAGATCATGGTTTCCAAATATAGGATAAGAATCCCGGTTTTGGCCAGTACCCCGGTTTTGTCAATTGCAATTTTGAAAGTCACAAAATAAGGCAAGGCATTTAAACCTGAGTCGTTTATTGTCTATAATAAATAGAATCTTTGATGATGATCGCTTTTGACGAGAGAATTTAGTGAGAATTGTAGTGGCGCCGTAAGTGTATAGGAACTTTTTTGTGACACTGTAAAAGCAAAAATAATAATTTCCGTTAGTTTCTCAATAGAGACCATTGGCGACCCTTGGTAATTAATCGATAAATATCTTGCTCTAATTTTTATTTGTTACGTATATCTAATTGAAGCATACCAAATGAAAGTCTAGGAACTTGATTTTGACATTATTTTGACAGTCAATGAATTCCCCTAGCTGGAAACTTAGGTAGCTAATGGGTGGCCACAACTGGATCATAGTAGGATTATATTATATATAGTACGAACCGATTCATATTTTAGTTGCAATACTTAAGACTAATAATTATTTTAAAACTTGTATCTACACTATTCCCAAATTATACTAACGCGTATTGTTGATATTGAAGATAACTAAATTTAAACACAAACCAAAACATCATCTTTAGCATGCAGTTGCTCTCTTAGCCTACGAAGATATGTTTCAAAATAATGGAAAGTTAAGGTTTTATAGTAGAGAGAGAGAGAGCATTTTATAGTATCATAATAATGTTTATACTCAGTACATTACCAGCTAACTTTATAGCACTAAAATTATCACATTGAAGCTCGTAAAAGTGCACATGTGTTCGATACCGGTGACTACTTATCTACCGTGTGAAATGTGACAATAGTGCTACGTACGTAGGTAGTGCTATTTACTGCTATTTAAGTACTACAGTATAGTTGAAGTGTAATAACACAGATAAGCACTTAACTCTAATTGCATAATGCACACCTTTACTCATTTTAAGTAGGTCATTTTGGTGACCAAAGCCGCGTTGTCGTCGATAAATTGAAGGAAAATAGACTACATATATATATATATATATAGGGTACATTACAGACTACAGTGGATTAGACTTAAGTATAATCTGTGGGAGGTTTTATGAGAAAATATGTAATACAAGCAAATGCAAAGCAAATGCCAGAGAAAGTGGAAGATAAAACAGATTAATGTTTAAAATGTCTGTTTTTGAAGTTGTGCTAGGAAATCATCTAAATTATTCATGTTGATTAACTTAGCTCTATCCTGGTTTTACCTGTTTTCCAGAGGGATCTAATTTAAAATGGGAGTATCCTATATTACCTATATTTCATTTAAAATATGATATAAATCAAAGATTAACACATAGGTTCTGTTCTAATAAAAATCTGTCTATAGTAACAAACACATCCACTCAATCTCATGCATTTATAATATTAGTAGGATATTGTATTACCACAACTTGGATGTGGAAAGAAAGGATAGTTACATACAGCACGGTCTGAGAAAAGCGCGTTTCCTTCGATACTGGTGCAATCCTGCTGATCTGCCTGCGCCGGTTCCACTCCCCATCCAGTGAAGAGTTATGGCGCCCACAGACGCTCCGGTATACCATACAGGTCTACCTGCGCAGGTATACCTGCGCAGGTAACCTGCACAGGTAGACCGTAGCGTCTATGGCGTACTTTACATTAGGTGGGTTTAATTAGCGCTCGCGAACGTGGATTATTGTTTATTTTAGTTTCGTGAGCCCAAATAGGTATGCGAATCGGGAACAAATGGGGTGCGCAAGCGTCGGTTTAGTATTTTAATTTATTATCACTAGCGAATATGCGACCGTCTATTTCATTGTACTTAGAGCCAGAAGGAATATCCCACAGGAATATACTACTAGGCCGTACAAATCGTACAACGCTAATTTCAAGATTTTGTCTAACTTTTTGTCAGTAGGTGCTATATTATTAAACACTGTTTAATACATGTTTGAGCAATCTATACATATAATAATGCGGGTGAAACCGTGCGGGACAAATAGTATGAAATACAATTTTAACAATTTAATTTCAAGATGCAAATTGAAAGTTGTATTCGAATAGAAAACATACATTTACATTTTATTTAGTAACTTCCAAACAAATAGACATTGTATACATTATGATCGAAATAGGTAATTGGAAAAAATACTATATATATAAGCTCATTTAGAAATACAAAACTTCCAAACGATTACAAAACTTCCAAACTTACAAAGATCAATACCAACTTTTCAATAAGTACCTACCTTTATAAGTAGTTATTGAAAAGTTGGTAGTTTTTTTTTACCCGCCGCGGGATTTTTGCTTCATGTGTATGTAAAAACATGGGGTATCCATGTTTTTACTCAAGCGGCCAGTGAAATATAACTTTTTTAGAAATATTGTTTCCTTTTTTTTAACAATTAGAAACCTAATTAGTAATTACTAACTTATGGAAAAATGCTGAAACACCTTCATTAATTTTAGAGTATTTGTCAAAATAACTGGAAGTAATTCATCATCATCATCATCAGCCTACAGCAGTCCACTGCTGGACATAGGCCTCACCCAATGCGCGCCATTTCACCCTATCTTCGGCTCGACGCATCCACTTCCTACCAGCAGCCTTTCGCAGATCGTCACTCCATCTCGCTGGAGGGCGCCCTACACTACGTTTGCCGAGGCGCGGTCTCCACTCAAGAACACGTTTTCCCCACCGGTTATCGGTTCTTCGGCATATGTGACCAGCCCACTGCCACTTCAGCTTGCTAATTCTATGAGCTATGTCGATGACCTTGGTTCTCTGTCGGATAACCTCGTTACGGATCTTATCCTTCAGAGAAACTCCGAGCATAGCTCGTTCCATAGCTCGCTGAGCGACCTTAAACTGGTGCACTAGCCGTACCGTGAGTGTCCACGTTTCGGCTCCGTATGTCATAACGGGTAGGACGCACTGGTTAAAAACCTTCGTTTTCAAACTCTGCGGTATGGGTGACGCGAAGACCCTACGAAGTTTCCCAAACGCTGCCCAGCCCAGCTGGATCCTTCTCTTGGCTTCCCTCTCAAAGTTGTTTCTACCTAATTGCAGAATCTGCCCAAGGTAGGTATATTCCTGAACAACTTCGAGATGGTGGCCATTTACGACGATTGGTCCCGGATCTATGTGAACATTGATCATGACTTTGGTTTTACCCAAGTTCATGCCGAGACCAATACGTCGCGAGGCTGATGCTAGGCCGTCCAGCATCTGTTGTAGCTCCTGCAGCGACTCCGCCATCAAGACTATGTCATCTGCAAATCGTAAGTGTGAGATGTATTCGCCGTTTATGTTTATGCCCATCCTTTTCCAGTCCAGCGTCTTAAACATATCCTCCAATACGTTTGTGAACAATTTCGGGGATATGACATCCCCCTGTCTCACTCCTCTGCGTAGTTGGATGGGTTTAGACTGCTGGTCCTGTACTTGGACACTCATGGTTGCGGAAGTAATTAATTTTTAATTATTTTTATTTTATTATTTCTCCTTCAAATCTTGTATGAAACGTAACGGTTCCTTTAGCTAAGTATTAATTTGACTTGTACAAATTACCTGTCTGTCTAATATATTTACTAACATTTGTAACGAAGCTAATGGCTACGATATCGGGCGGCTATACACTACAAGGACGGTGACTATTGACTCTGGTATTCAAATATTGGGTCCGCTGTCTAACCGATAAGAGCGGTAACATGACACTTTACCGGTGTACAAGGGGCACTACTCGGACGGGTAAACCTTGTACAATCAGTTTCCGACACGGTGCGCGCGTCCGCGTCGGCGTCGCGTCGTGCCGGTGCGGCACAGCCACAGAAATGCTTTTATTACCAAGGTATTCAATAGACACTGTTACTGTCAATACTAACATTCTCAATAGCTGAGCTGGGGCTTATCTGACACGCTTTACATGTAAATACGTATTTGCTGCTTATCTTTGTTATACGAGCTACATCGGTTATAGGTTAGCTTTTCTTCATACGGTTCTACTTTCATTCTACGCTACGGACGTTGACAGATCGTAAACGTTGTGAAAATATCTATGTTGTTTTTTATTACGAAACATAAAATCGACATTAATTTGGTAACACCATGCAAGATGAATTCTGTGAATTGCTTTGTAATATGACACAAGCAGTAACAATGCTTCGTTCATAACATATTTATTTAAACGAGAGACTTTTTTTTAAATATAAACAATAAAACAGTTTTTTACAACCTTATTAAGGTATTATTATAATATAAAAATCTAATTGTTTTATTTATTGCTGCTTTAGGGTAAAGGTAAGCAACGGTTTTCTCAGTTACCTCAATTTATGAAAATTAAATTTCACAGGTTTCGCACTTTAAAATGGCCATCGGTTCAGCCGGCTACCTGCCTGCCGTTGCAGACCTTCGTAGCGCGCCTATACATATATTTCACATTTCAGTGAAACGAATTAAATTTCGATATACGTAAAAGCAACGCGAACAATAAATTGGCAATTATTTCCAATTTTTTGTGCAATTCATACCCGCCGGGTTGTGTTTATGGCAACGCTTAGTTGAGTGGAATGATTGTGTAAAACTGTTGGACGGGCTCCAGCTAGCGGGTGCGCCGCACGAGAAACGAACGCCACAAATAAAGTCAAATAAGTGAACCCAGCAGAATGGCCGTCCGATGCACTTGTATGCGCGGATATCAACTATTTTATTGGAACTCGATAAAATATTGATAACATTGTATACGTCCTCCATTTAGGGACGGCTGATGTATTGAGAGTTTGTATAGACTTGACCGTAACTTATTATGGCACTATGCAAGCCTTTATGCGTATGATTTGAATGAATGGAATACGATAGGTTGGTTGATTTAAATTGACACTTTATTGGTATTGTTAGTTGTTTCATATCATGGTCTTGACTTCGCGGAAATTGTCGGGAGTTATTTTGGTGTCGCACCAGTCCTTCCAAGAACGGATTGTGTATATTAGAGTAACGCGAATATGCAATTCTGTGCATTGGCAATGTTTTGTGTTTATTCATCGCGGTACGACCGCGGTAATCCAACGGAAGTAATAAACAGAGCCGGTAAGAGCGACTTGCGGATACCGTGTACCGTAAACTACCTCACCGATTACTAGGCATTACGTCACACCCAGCTCGAGATGGGGACAAAAATTATAAAATATGTAACAAACGAACGCGGCAATACGTTGGATCAAAGTCAAAGTCATTTTATGTAAGCTTCGCTTCTGTCGGATGTTCCACTCCGCTACACTTCACTAGTTTTTCTATTTGTTATCTTTCTTGCCTTCAAATAAAATGAATATGGAATGGAGAAAATATATATTTATTTTATTGCATTTATTAACATAAAAATTCCTGATAGGGTAAAAGCCGGATAGTTGCCCCACTTTTCTAAAGCTTTATTTTAAAAAAATATGATCTTTCTGAAAATTATTCAGTATGTATTTCAAAACATAGGTCTTTTATCTTCTATGATAGCCTATTTTTGTATACATATTTAATAATGGTTTTGAATAAATACTGTTTTATTTCACCTCCCAGAAAAGGGATAGTTGCCTACTGTGGCGGATAGTAGCTTAGCTTGGAAAATGCGTCGGGGGATACTTGCCTCGTGCAGGAAAAGTAACCTCGGTAAGGTTTTATTTTGAATAGAAAGGGATTTATATCAATTAAAGTAATCTTTATTATTTATTTAACAGTCTTTATAATTTACTGAGATCTTTTAGTACAATTAGATATTAATTAACATTATTAAATAGTTTTCAGTTTTTCTTCCAAGGCAAGTGCTAAGCTATGTTCTTTCCAGTCGAAGTTGCGTGGCACCACGTCTGGTTTTCACTTATATTTGTGAGGCATTTTGCTTATCTAGAATAAATATATAAAACAGTTAAGTACATATTTATTTTATTTACAACAAGTTAAAGTCACGGCAAAAACAAAAAAACAAAAAAACTAAAACAAAAACCTTGTTAAAAAATGTTTAGACACTCTAGGGGCAAATAAAAATTATTGAGCAATAAAACATAATAAACAATGTAATTTAAACTCTAATGCATGCAAAGAAACAAAAAGTTTACTGAAATAACGATCATTAATAAAAATATTCAATCGAAATGACTTACCAATATAATTATAACGCCCGTCAATGCTTCGCCGCGGAAGATTTTTGCTCACACGGACAAAACAAATGCGCCTATTCCGATGGCTTACGCGGCACTAAGGCCTAGGGGGGAGGGTCACTACTTATTGTAGTAAAGCGCCACCACAACTTATATTCCTAACATAGTGTATTAAAAACCGAGGCATGTATCCAACCGAGGCAACTATCCGGCTTTTACCCTAGGTATAATTATTGTACAATATTTCTTTCTAGCAAATATTAATATCTCTCAAAGGCTTGCATACGTGGTTGCATAACTAATATAATATACTACGCGCATGAGTTATTTCAGTCTAGAATCACCACAGTATTTAATTGACATCAATTGGCATCAATAGTTTGATCACGTGTTTGCGTTGCCATAAATGATCGTCAAAGAAAAAAATTTAAGCACACATACCTAAACAATATTGTCACCGTTTGTACATGCACGGTCGAATGTCTAAACATGTCTATTTTCATAATAAACATAAGTCCTGGGTGTATGCATTTGTGTAGAATAGGTACTTATTGCGTGTTGCTTCTCGGCTGGCAGCGCTCCAGTCGTTTCAATTTTATCCCGCGGGACGCTCTCTGTAAACATCCCTAAATGATAAACGCATAATTTAACGCCCCAACGAAACACGAAAATTGTGCAACCATTTATTTTCCCGATCATAGAACCGTGAAGACGTTCGTTCGGTAAATTTATGAGTTCACATAAGGGTTCAATAATATCTTATTCTTATTTGTTTAATAATACTTTCAATTTTGTTTACACAGCAACAAAAAAAGTTGTTTGAAACTGCAAGTTGATACAATTGGAAATGAATTATGAATGCTCCTTGCTACGTGATGACTTGATTACTGGAGTAATAAACCAAGATAGCAGCAGTTATACTGCCTGCGTTTATGAAGGTTTTATAAGCACTCAGAAAAGTTTATTAACACCGGAAGGGATGTTGAAGCGTTTTAAAGATAATTAAAAATACTTGAATTGGGTTATAATTGTTATAACTTCTGAATTAGATATTTTGTGGTATTATAGTCACAATCGTTTTTTCTGTGTAATCATTAAAATTATTCTATTCTAGAATATAATCGTTTCATGATGGTATTTTTTTGAATATTATCGTTTCATGATGTTATCCAAACATTGTATTCAATACTAATGATTACTGTCTGATGGTGCGTGTGATTAATCGACTAGGTATACTTTAGCATTACATATTTATTAAATATAACTATTTACAATAATTAATCGTTGTATATATAACCAAAAACTTTATAGGCAAGTTCTAGACTTTGTGTGCTTAGCAACATCGGCCACATCGTCACTTACCACGGTGAGATAAAAAACGAGAATACATTATTTTTCAAGCTTTTAAATAATATAATAAAATTTTTGCATGAACAAGTTACGATGCGCTATGACTGCTACGAATATTAATATCTATGGAAACTATACTACAATTACATTACCAAAATGTTTTTGTAGGTTAGGTTTGAGTTAAGCATCTACTGTTGTTTTTGAGAAACATTTTGTAAATACTGTGAGAAATGTTCACGAAAAACAAGGAATTAGATCGAACAGTGAACGGTGCGGGCGGGTGCGGGCGGGCGCGACTGCGGCTGCGGCTCGGCTCGGTGCGGTTGCGGGGAATGCCGCCGATAGCATCGCGGCCTTCGTCGCCGGTGCACATAAATCTAACTTTGATACATTTTGGTAAGAAGCCAACTACGGTGCATCGGCCGCCACGGCCCGCGATCCACTCAACCCTGTGCATTGCAAAATAACACTGCTTTTATTTAAGCCACACCTAACATTTTATTGCCTACATTCGTACGTAGAGCACGAATGTACATTTTATTTTCGGTACAAAACAACTGAACGCATTGTTTATTTTGAAACTACTTAATTAAAGTCAACAATGAAAGTTTTAGTGTATTGTATACAGTGACAACAATATAATTGTGTGTAATCGCTCGCTGGAATCGCTCACACAGTGCGCTGGCTACAATGAATACGAGCTGAGTCACCACACGTTGTTCATTCGATATTCATATTAAACAAATCCGATTGTAACAAAGATTTATCTTGTGCAATAATAGCATCGTGCTCCAATCCATTCATGCGCATTCACGTCGAAATAAAGACTTTATTATAATATCAATATAAGGTCAAGAATACTCGCAACCATGCACACGTAATGAATCATAATCATCATGAACATTACCGATAATATCTTCATAGGCCCCTCTCAGTCGTCTAAACACAATAAACTAAACTTCGTGAGTATAGATAGAGCGTTTGTTTCAAATATCTATACACAACATGCGCATACATAAAAGTACCATTGATCTTTTTTATGTAAGTTTCTGCTAGGTATTGAGTCTTTTAAACATTTTTTTTATTGGCCTAAAAACTGTTCATAACTAATAAAACTTTAGATACTTAGGGCAAGTGAATATTCCCATTTGCGCACCGATTTTTTGAGCACCGATCCTATTCCCTTTTCAGCAACGATGCATATTTTCGATCGGTGCTCAAATGGGAACAAAAATTTTATTTGACATCATTCCCTTTTGAGCACCGACAGTTTTGTAGCTTCTAGTGTTGTGGTGTTTAATAAAACGTATCGATAAAAATTAACAGCTTTATTATAAAAAGTATTATCGTTAGAGCACCCATTTTTTAGAGCATCAAAACTCTTCCGCTTTGAGCACTGATCAATATGTTAGGCAAGTTACCATCGTTTTTAAAACAATACGGTACAAGATAGGTACCAAAAAGTAAATGTGTAATGAGTCTTTAAGCTTTCGGAAGGTCAGTTATAAAGGAGTTCAGTTTGTTGGGCTGGCCGATAAGTGGCAAAGTAATAGGGTTCATTTTCTTGTTGGCGGGGCGAGCTCGTTAATCACAGCGTTGCGCGCACTTCCGTCGCGGCCACCGGAACACCAGCTTATTTTTGATTGTTTTTGATAAAAACAACAAAGACGAATGAATAAGCCAAATCGTTAATCATAAGCCTTAAACGGTTTTTCCTTTTACATTGCTCTCCTAAGCGTAGGTAGTCTAACTGGGTGGCTTTGTTAGATTATGTCTAGAATTATTATGTTAATTATTTTGTTAGTAGGTATTTACTGGGTGAGTACTCACTTAGACATACACTTAAAAGTACAGTAAAATAAAATATATGTAGGTAAATAAAGAAATATTATATTTAAATAATGAAACGCGGAAACTAACTAATCAGTTTATTTAACTGCAAATACATAATATTTTGATGTCTAATCAATCGTTTATTTAAAAGGACACAAGAATAAAGACACCATTACTCATAACTTCTGTTTAACTAACTTTATAAAACTATACACAAATAATAGCTCTTGAATTTCTTTGGCTCCTTTGTTATAGAAGCGTATATTGCCTCCTGAAAGAGTACCCAACTTTACTGAGCCGAGTTACTGGAAACAAGTTTGCTTGCTTATTTCTATGTAGTGTTCAAACTATGAGTGTCGCTATTCTTAGGAAAGTTGTTTTCCGAATATGAACTCAAGTTTCATTATGAATGTTACGACTCTGTCATAATATGTATTTATGCATTTGAACTTATTTCTAAGATAATTCATAAATTAATTCCGCGATTAGCCTTTTTCTGCATAGTACTTAACTATTCTATTGATGTCGGCACGACTACCCCAAAGGCGAATGCACTAAAATAAACGAATCGTGCGTGCCTTAGTTTTGTCAGTCAGAGAACGAACTTACCTCACTGTATAAGCCGTAGAAATAAAAGTATTTACAAAATTAGCAATGTTTGTGTCCGAATGTCTGTGCCCGTCTAGAATTTGATACATTTGGGTTGTTGGGCAATAAATACTAAAATTGCATTGTTCAAATCGTCTGCATAAAAATACTGTTTCTACACTTAGTAAAGAAGTGAAGTGACATCAGCAAACAAAACAATTTATGTTTTTTTTTATTTCACTAATTCACCTGTTCTTAGTCTCTGACAGCTAAAGAATCAGCATAGCGGTATGTTAGATATAAGTAATGATACTCGCAAATTGATCTAAAAATAATAATTAATTAATCAATGCATCAGCTTGGTTATCCAAAGAGGAAACGCTGCCAGCCTTCTGGGAACCTTGCCGTTAATCGAAAGCAGCGGCAGACTTGAGGAAATTTTCTATATAGGTATAGGGTGACTGGTAATTAGTAAACGATACTTAGGCACATAATTTTACACTTAAATAAATAAATAAATCCTGGGACATTCCTCACACACGGTCATCTGATCCCAAACTAAGCAGAGCTTGTACTATGGAAACCAGATAACTGATATAATACATATACTACTTTTTGTTTGTAAATACATACTTAATATACATAATTACACCCAGACTCAGGACATACAGACATGTTCATGCACACAAATGCATGTCCTGTGTGGGAATCGAACCCATGACCTCCGGCGCGTAAGGTGAACCTCAACCAACTGCGCCAACTGGCCCGTCAGCTTGAAAACAAACAACTAAATAAATAAATAAATTACTATATTAATATAAAAGCGGATGGTGTATTCTTATTCTTGTTAGGTACTAAATATTATGGGCTCAAGTACTAAGTAAATTAAAAAAAATGTTTCTTTGGGAAAGTTGTTTGTTATCATGACTACAATCATGTGTCTAAGTAGATATGGTTTACTAATTACCAGTCACCCATATAGATTGTATTTTGGGCATATTCGTTGTAAATAAATAATAAAGTATTTTTTATCATAATTATTGAAAGCGGAATACCATAATTCGCCAGTGTTGTTACTGGGATTGTAATCCTCGCAGTAGTTGTTGGGCGGGTGCGAGCGTTGGGCGGGCCAGGCGGGCGGCACGGTGTTATGAAAAAGCGATCACCGCACTTTGAGTGTCGCGTCGCGTCGCTTGCGCCCCGCACCCGTTACCAAATTAATGTGTCACGAACTGTATCGCGCTATGATATTGATGTTGAAAAATGACGCGCTTTGACGTTTCATTGCAATCGTAAATCTCTCAGAATTGCCCTGTTCTATTCGCATTCATGTTTGTACCTAAGTAAAAAAATATTTACCTAATACTAGTAGGTATCTACCTATTCACATTTTGCAATAGGCATCAACTATTTTTATTAGGTACTAGATTGTGGCACTGAATAATCTATATTATGTATAAATAACTGTTTTAATTGCATACTTTGCGTTTGGTCTAGTTATTGTGTGTCCGTTTGCCAGTCGACAAATGCCTAGTTCCAAACTTTTTCTTTCTGCTCGATTTCTAGTCACTCTTACTTATTTTGTTCTTGCGACCTGACTGTTGTCATCATTTTAGTTTATGTTTATGGTTGATGTTGTACTTGATGTAGCAGGGTCTTTTCAAATTCAACTTTCTTGTCTTTTCACATGCTACTTATTATCGTGCGTAGGCATATGGCAAGTTTATTTATTGAGTTCCTTGTTAGACCCCATGTTTGATTTCCATATGATAAGGCCTTTCATCACCTCTTTCACGCGCCAGTATTTCTTCCAGTTGTTTGCTGTTCTTCTCTCTATAATTGTTTTATATACGGTTTCTGATATATGTTTTAATCCACATAACCTTATGGTGACATCCTACGTTTATGGTGGTTTTTCGTCGTTGGTTATTATTTTTGTATTATCAGAATTAAACATTATCCTACCATTCCTCTTCAAACTTTAAACTTTCCGACAATAATTAATTAATTAGTAGCATCCTGTTTGGATCTTCTGGCGTTTTTGCCAATCGCAAAATGTCATCGGCAAAAAGTGTGTAATGCGACCGTGTCGCGTCGTTGTGTCGATCGATACCCGGACCTTAGATTTTGTAAACATTTGTAATAAGCCTTATATATACGTTTTTTCTATCCCCTGTTTTTTAGCACTTCCCAGATATCTTATCTGCGTTACATGTATACAATATAATATAGTACCTAGTTATCTTTATTAAATGTGCAAGCCGTAATAACTTATCATATGATTAATAGTGGTATTATTTGGTGAATGTGATGCGGGGGCGAGCCCGAGATCGGAATGATTATCGTGAGGCTCACGCTCCGCTGATCACAGCACAAAATTAATTTAGGTTTAAGGCGATGGTTTGTGGGTGGCCCGAATAGTAAACTCGAGCTAAATCGATGTATTTCAAGCTTGCCCGAGATCCGGCAACTTGTATTCATAGGCTGGGCTAGTGACTGACAGTCTGTCGAACTCGGCTTTACTGGGATTGATCTGTAAAATTGATTTCCATTCGCCGCTGACGAACAAAGGCTGTGAAGTAGAGGTGCTTCATTGCTTCGATGTTTCGCGTTTGACGATTCGACGATATTTAAATCTCAAATGTTTAGATTGGTAAAGATATCCTTAATTATTTCAGAATCGGGTTCTCGTACGTTTCATAAATCCAAAATCCAGGGAAAACATTAGATTCTTCAGTTACGCGGGTGAAACCGTGGAGCGGTAGTATAAAATGCAAATTTATGTACTGTATCATACTACGGACAACAAATTCATTTACGTCGATGTCCAATCACACCTGTAATTAAGTTATTGATGGTCTGATTAGTTTCAGTTTATTTAGTTATTGACTATATCTGATTACTAAATGCTGATTATTATAATCGTCGTAAGTCGTATTGGACATAATATATACCAAACTAGTAACCAATTTGTACCAATAACCAGTGATTTATAAAAAATATTATAGATACGACTCTCGGTATTATTTTCCTATATTCGTCAACGTATGAATTGAATGGTCGATGGAACGAAGAATAGAGAGCGACGCAATTTTAGAACAATGAGGTGGGAAATTGCTTTCCATCGAGTAGGTAGTACGTGGTGGGTAACCGCTAGGCGGCGCGGGCGGTGATCGCCGCCTGCCTTCGCTCTCGGACTTGTGCTTATACAACAGAATCTAATCTATCTACTGCTACTTCGGCTTCGGCTTTGTTAAAGTTTGCGAACATTGCCAGCGTTGGTATCTACCACTGTATCACTCAGTAACATTGGGGTTTCATTATTATCTATAACTGTGCCACAACTGGCTCTGTGAGCTGTACCTTGTGAGTCTCGAAAATTATATTATGTCATTTTTTCGTCGATTCTAATTTAGCTGAATCGGAGAAGCTTTTCTCGCTTCGCGTTGTTTGAAACATAGAAGTATATTACGTAAGTGCATTCACCAATATAACTCGGACTCGGCAATTATAAATAATGTTCCATAACACACCGCCCACTACTGACTTTTCTGTATGAACACACTAAACATAATTAAAATCTTATTACTATAACTTGTACGTAGTATTTATATACTCTGAGCTATAACTATCATATATGAATTATGGCTTTATCTCGTGGCTATTGGAACTTGTAATTATTGCGTTTTACTCAAGTATAATTACTCAATCACGGTAATAAAAAATATAAATTAGATAAGTTTACTTTAGTTTAGAATTTTTTAAGTTTCTAATATGTACAGTCAGGGAATGAAAAGGTTCGTCACCTTATAGTTGGACTTTGATCTGAATAATTTTGAACTTTGATAACGAACAGTTAAATCATTATTTTCTCTAATTCAGTGTATTCTGTCTATTCAGTTTCAAAAGGTAATATGTGCTCGTGATACGTTGAATGAATCAAGTTGAAAACTGACGAACCTTTTCATTCCGCCACTGTACTTACATAGTATACGACACAGAAACATCGTACTAACTCTTAGTTCATTTTCAAATTATTTATATTGATTTGGACACACTATTGCACGTTGTTTCTATATTGCATTATATATCTTAGTAGAACTCGTGAGTTGTTTATTAGATGTGACCGCGTGGATAGTCGTATTCGTGAGGAACTGGTATCGTAAATCTGCCTGGACCGGAATGGGTTACAGCATCGACTCCATAAATTGACCATCCATAGTTTACGATTCAGTGTGAAAGGAACCCGCCGTCCCGGGTTCCCCGCCTTCCACTGAGATAAAATGGAACACTTATGTTATATGTGTGTATTTTGTCGGTAAAATAGCTATTTTAAAATATTTTACTATAAACCATAAAAATGTATATTCTTTATATCCAAAATGAATAGTAGAATTCTTTTATTACTTACTCGAGTGTTTAAAAAAAAGTATGTAATTTATTGAGAGGTGTGATGTAGGTGCCAAGACAAGAACGTTTTTAGAGCCTAATCCAAATAAAGGTATGGGTTCTACGTTTTGTTTGGCTTTTTTTTATTTTTTGTTATAATATATTTTCATGCAGGTGTCGCCAAATTATGACGATAGTATCAGTTAATATCTACACTCAGAGATTATAATATATCCGATCGAATCGAGACATTTTGAGAACGCCAGAGAGGTGTCTTACTTCCCTTACAGTTGCTAATTGAAATATACCCTGGAGCAATGCATATTTCACGGCAATAAACGGGCCCGCGGGCCAACAAAGTCAGACCGAGAGCGCCTTTTCATTATGAATTCATCATGGTTTTAAACAATTATTTAGTAGGTACCTATTACATTATTGTATTTATTTATACTGTTTAATTTAGCCATGTCGATTTATTTAAAAAAAAAAATAGTTAGGTACATCGACTTTTACGCAATTTTATTTTCGTGATCCGTACAAGGCTGTGTTAGATTCAGAAAACATCATCTGGTTTTATTCTTTTTTTGAATTTAATTACCTAAGAACAATAAAAAGGAACGATCCGTTTCCGGGTGGAAACAGTAAATGGCAAAAGTGAAGATCTTTCGAGAATCCCAAACAGCGCCGAAATTATTTCCATGAGATTGAATCAATCAGAACAGAGGTGAGCCTTGAAGCCTCATTGAAATGCAAGGAATCCATTTATTACTTCGCATTCAATTTACAGACCCTCTGTTTGCTGAAGGAGAAATGTTAATGAAACGTCGAAAATGTGTGCTAAGATATTAAAAATATGGATAACTTTTTGTCATAGCTGACAAGTAATAAGTGTGGTATCAACTAAGTGGCTACCGTCGCATATGGATATTAGCAATACCACGGAGATAACCTGTCATTTACAAAGCTTTGAAAGTAACTAGAACCTCGGGTTGTAGGATTCGAATCCACAACTTTCGTCATGACACTGGACGTAACTACCACTGAGCTATCATCGCTTATCTGGGGGCACGGAAGTGCCCCCCGCCAAGACAGCCAAGCGAAGCGAAAGGGCACTACCTACCTTTTCTCGAAGCGCTTCGTCGTTTTTTTGAACCCTCATAACTTGGGTTTGGATTATACCAGATAAACAAAATTCTCAAGACATGATGTCAATAGTAAACTTATTAAACATATTAAGTTTGAATAACATAGCTCTTATACTTTAGATTTTATTGATATCTAAAAAACTTCTATTTCGTCACTGACTCACTGATGATCATCAAAACTCATAGGGTACTTCCAGAAGTCCTAGAAAGCTGAAATTTGGTATGTAGGCTTGTATTAGTACACAAACAACAAAAAAATTATAAAACTTGGAAATTTCAAACAAAAAAAAAACATAAGCAACTTACAAAAAGAAGTGAAATCCCACCAAAAACATTTTTATGTAAAATGTTGCCGCCAAGACATATGGCTCGTACTGTCAAAAAGTTATCAGATCTCATGTAGAGCCAAGCTTATAACTCTACATGCACTTACTCTACAAGCCCTAACTTCACAAACTCTACACACCGTAGTCAAAATATGTGGCTTGGCCGTTTCAATACTACAAGAACTATTGAATAACAAAAAAGTAATGAACAGTGAATACATTTTTCACCTTACTCCCATGTGACGGTAGCGAAACGGCTAAGCCATATATTTTGACTAAGGTGTAGAGTTTGTGAAGTTAGGGCTTGTAGAGTAAGTGCATGTAGAGTTATAAGCTTGGCTCTACATGAGATCTGATAACTTTTTGACAGTACGAGCCATATGTCTTGGCGGCAACATTTTACATAAAAATGTTTTTGGTGGGATATGATTTGGACTTTTAAGAAAATAATATTAAAAATATTGTCCTTATTATCACGCGTGATATTTTTTTTACACTTTATAACAATACAAGCAATATTTGTAGCGTCTGTAACAACATGTTGAAATGCACCAGTTTAACTCTGTCAAAGATAAAACTAATAAAAATAGTGAAGCGCTCAGACTGTAAATGAGTGCGTGGCCATACAACGAAAACACATTTAACATTTTGCTTTCAGGATTTGCAGTGATAGTCGTTTATTTATTTGTAAGGATTAAACATGAAGCGAGTCCAAATAGTGAAGCGTGTGCAGCGGTAGTGGTTCCTACTTAAACTTTGCTAAACGGCCAGCTTCACTGAAAGCCTTCTAAACTCTCACTGCGTTTTGCGCTTCGCATTTTGTGTGTTGAAATAATACTAGTATTGGTAGAGATTACTACAGAAAGCCCGAAACAAACTTCCGGCAAGCTGACTGAAATAACAATTGCAAGTAGATATATGTCAGAACTATAATTAAAATGTTGCATGCTCTAGTTTTAGTCGCTAGAATACCGCAGAAAATAATAGGAGTGGTAGGAATCGTGGAGCAACTGAGAAACAGCGAGATAAATACGTGATTCTGATTTAGTGGTGATAATATTTATATTATTATCAGTCATGTTTATAAATCAGGAACTTTAAATACTACAAGTTAAGTAAGCCAAATGTTGATATGAAAATAGTTTAACCATTGAAAACTTGTCTCAAGTTTACAAACAATATCAGACAAGTGCCCTAGTCCAAGTCACAACTAGTAGAGAAACACGCCGAACAAACCACTGCATTCTGTTGTGAGGCGAGCTATAAATTTTACCCGTAACTGGTTCTCTGATTATATAATATAACCAAAGCACTTATACACGAATAAGTAGGAGGTGCACCCTATTATAAAATATACCTTACAATTGATTGATCATTTATTTTTAGAAGACCAGACATCGCCAGATAAAAATATATTATAGGTAAGTTGCATTTGAAGTGAGAAAGAATTTAGGAAATTAAATTGGAACATCAATAAAATTTAATTGAATATCCATCAATATGTCAGTTTCCGATAAGTAAAGAACGATCTATTTTAAAGGTGAATGATGACCCTCGTTTGTAGGTGAACTGGGAATCTCTGCATCTACGAGTAGATGGTTCTCTATAATGGAGCGATGTGTGGTGCACATAAATCATTAAAATGTAAGGATAAGGAACAAAATCTCCGTATCCTTCCGTATAAATTTAGTAGAAGGTACAATGATCGAGAATAAATAAATGTCTTATATTATGAATATTTTTTTTTCGATAAACAGTTTTTTTTTTTTTAACATTATCATCCTTTAACAAACACAGCAGCATACACTATGTTTCTACTTCCCTCTATTTTCTGTCGAACAACCATCTGCCGACTGGTTTGACCTAAATTTACTCTAAAATAAAAATCTCGTACCAACAATTCCAAATATATTGGAATTTTAGGGAATCTATTGCCGTTTTAAAGCTTTCCATTATTTCTTTTTCCGTTTTAGAATGGAGTTGGCTATCGGATATCGCAGTCTAGTGAGATCATGTATCGGATTACAATGAATAATAAATGATCGTTCTTTTCTAGGATCCGCGGGCGTCGCTAATGCTTAGCGTGGCAATTTCTCGTTTAAATAATAACTAGGAAAGAGAGTTTATCGTATTCAAATAGTTTGATTGCTATATTCTTCATTTTCATCCAGTCATACGCTATATACAGTAGGTAGCTATTCCTTCAACCACTTGAAAAGTTTCCATATTATAAATGTACCTTAAATCTTCAAAAAAGAGATTTTCTTAAAAAAAGAGGTCTTGACACCTCTTTTTTAAGATACAAAAATGTATAGTTAGATCCTCAGGAAGTACACAACAAATAAATAAAATAAAAAAGCTGACGTCTTAGCTAAGCGAAATGCGAGCAACTAATTGTTTTAATTGCAGTAGTAGCGTGAAATTGTAAATTGTATAGGTATGTATGGGACATGGTGTCGGCTAGTGGACACTGTGTGGGTTCCGTCGGCTTTGGCGCTTGTCCCGTCTCCTCACCGCTTTCATTAAAGATACATTACTCCTTTTATTCTTGTTAAGATTGCAAATTCTCTCTCAGTCCTTTGTCTCATTTAGCATTTATTTACGGCGTATTCAATTTAATTACTCCTTTCGCGTTTTATCGCAGTAGAAATTGCCAGAGTTGGACCTCGGCTCTTTTATTTATTTGTCAGTTTTGTTCTTGCTGCTGGTCTTATGACTGTGTTTGACTTTGAAAGCTTATAATGTACAATATTTATAGCAATATCAGATGTACCCGCGACTCCGCTGCTCGCGATATATTTACAACAAAAATATTCAATTGCCTACAATTAAGTATGATAAAAAGACGGTGAAGATTTTAGTCACCTTAATAAATTTCATTTCAAGTGAAAAACATATTGTTTTTACTGTTTAACATTCCGGATGCGGGTTATATTACTTAAAGATCCGTATTTTAAGAAGAAGATTTTTAAAATAAAAGGAATGCCATTCGTTAAGAAATAAATTTGACGCAATCATTCGAAGCCCCTCAGAAGATGGTAAATAACAATGAAGATTATAATACCAAAGAGAGTGAATCAAAACTAATTTGCATTACAATATCGCAGTGGTATACTTCCGAGCGCCTAATCATTAGGGATTTAATAAATATTATACATCGCCGTTTTGTAGAGCGTAAGTTTGCAGAAGCGTAATTAAAACTTAAAACTTGTATTATGGCGAAAGCGCGGCGTGAATGTGAACTGTGCCAAGTGTCGGATTTCGGACGTGCTTCGAGTCCGCAATGCACCCCTTGTGTGACTCGCACACGCTGCCTCCGCAAGACACGGGATTTACCCACTTTTCGCTAATCCTTGGTAATTTTTTCCGACAAGTGGGGCGGGCGGCATTCAGTAGGTACACATATATTCTTCAAGCAATGTATCATGCGAGTATTTTGTTTTGTTGCTGGTTATCACAATATTTTTACCCTTTTTAAAATAGAAATGATAGTGTTTGTAGCGATTCTTTTTTTACATCACAATTTTGATAGATAAAAATGCAACGCTGTTATGAATTATTCATATTTGCATTGTTTGCTAGTTTTTCTTGTAGAGTGAAATAATGTAGTACCTAATTCACGTTTGGATATAGGTTGGTAAAGGAAGAGACTCGTCTTCGTTACGCGGAAACCGGGCCTTATCTCAGGGCTAATTAAAACCTTGGCACGTGAGGGCGGGAGTCATGGCGTCGTGTCGTGGCCTCACTGAGACGCGATTGAGAGCTATTTGCCCTCGCTTATTGCCCTTTTCAGCTTGTCGCCGGTTGCATATCTGTCTAAACGCGATTCATCGTCTTTTTTTATATAAAAAATCCAAGCATGGTTGAGCATAATGTATGCAAACGACTATAAAGACTTAATTCAGTTAAGTTAATTTAAATATTTGAGTTTTTTATTTAATGTAATTTACTTTAAAATAATATAGAGAAATATTGAGTTAGAATTTTAGAATTTTTCGTTGGATAGAATAAAACATCTAATTTAATTTAAGGTTCAAAAGTTGTGACGTTTTAATTAAAATTACAACTGGTTTTTGTGTTCGTCCCTCGTACGTGTTTCATGCACGTGACATCCATTGTAACAAACTTTATGTGAGCCGCGTTACCCCACAATAAGAACATTTAACATACATTTCGTTAATACAAACAATCGAGACCTGAAACTGAAGCAATTCCAGGGACTTTATTATTAGAGCTCTCCTACAACAGCATGTTTTGTTTCCTAATGTTAAGTCTGATTTTAGAAAGATCTGATTAAAGAAACTAGGATTTCAATTCACGGTGCATCAAGAATTCTGTTAATTTATTGCAAAAGTTCGGAATCCTTTAGTGTGCGTAATGTATTAAAAATACATAGGTCGATGGCAAAGATTGATGACAACTATTGACTAGAAATGAAACAAATAATTTTAGCTTCATGCAATATAAGTATCGGCGGAGTGCACTATTTTTTGCTGTTGTCAATAAACACAAATAACTTTTATATGATTTATGTTATAAAGTACTTATTCGCGTAACATTAATCTCAAGTTATGAGTTTACTGCCAACGTAGAAACCACTAGTTGGACCGACTTCGCCCTCGGGAGGAGTTCGGCTCTTCCAGAAATGGAAAGTCACGAATTCATCGCGGGACCATTCCAACTCCCAACAAAATAAATATATTTTGCTGATTCGAGACGAAATTTGCAAGTCTGCCAAGAATATTCGTACCAAATCGTTTTCCTATAATTGGAGTACATGTGAATTTGTATTCAGTAGCGCATCCACGGCGGATGGAATTTCGCCATTTCGCGGGAACCTCGTCCTCCATCATGCGTGCTTATTGGAGTAATTTGTGTAGCCCTGCGTGTATTAGACTATCTACTCCAATATTATTGTACGCTATTAATGCTATACATATTATGTAAATGGACATGCTTTCCTTTCCTTACTGTATTCATATCCACGTATGCAAACATTTCGGTGTTTATAATTTTATAGCTATTCAAAATACGAGGATGTAAAGCGATTTTATGTTAGCGTATAATTTGCTGACCATAAAATCGGAATTCGAAAGATATCTATTTCCTCCAACATCATAAATTATTAAGCCGACCCACCCTCAAGAGAATTTGTCAGTTTGCCGTCTTTTAAAGTCTGGACGGCCTGTAAAACAAATTGATCCGTTGGGGCTTGTTGTTGTAGCTTCGATAGTCATTTACAAATAAAACCGTGACAACAGAGTAAACAAGTTATGCCCATATTTTTTTAAATTTTGTTTCAGTATTTCATTTATAGCTACTAAACCTATCTACGAATATGTTTTGTAATCGCTTCCATACTATTATTAAATAAACAGAATGTTAGATTATTAAGCTGCAGCCTAAGATAAATAATTGACATTTAGAAAGTAGGTACTTACGAACGAAGAAGTTTTCGGTGTCCGCTTTGGCTGCAACTCCATTTGTAAGCTTATGGATACAGCATGTAATGTATGCTCGTCATTATTTATTTGCTGAGAGACAGTGGCGTGTGTTGCGACGTGACTCCTGCGGGCGCGACGTGGCGTAGACGTGGCGCGCACGAAGCGACACACGGTCTACGTACGGTACGGCACGGTGCCGGTGGCTTACAGCTTTCAGGCTATCAGCGTCACGCTTGGCTGCCCACGTGTACCGTGGCGTCGCGCCTTGCCTCCAGCACCCGCATGTGTTCACATTTCGTTGTTTACATGCATATTCTGAATTACAATAACAAAATAATATACCTAGTTCAAATGATTGCAGTTATATATACAAACAGAGTGGTTTTTACTATTACTAATAAGAGACTGGTGGTAATGAAAATTATTTCCTGCGGGTCTATCGCAGTGCAGATATATTGCCAAATCCGGTATTATAAAAATATCTAGGCATGTTGATTTTTATTGTAGGGGTTATAAATTATCGAATAAAATTATGTATGTTACATACAAACTTTAATTTATCAACTTACATCACTAATCCACCATCAAATCACTAATATGTATGCAGCAAAATAAAGATTTAAGTAAACAAACAATTTAGATGATAAAGGACCTGTATATTTGGATGCCGTGTTTCCAAGGAGAAATAATGTAATGTAATGGAGGTATAATTCCTGTGGATTTTACTTGCGTATATAGTTTAGGGAAAGCAATGAATATCTTCCTTATATAAGTTTTAAAATTAAACATAAACTACAAAACACAAAAATATATAAATGCCTTTAAACTATTTGCTGTCACACCTCGGCTCCCCTCGCGACTGATTGAGATATCAAAATAATAATAACGAATATCAAACGCACGACTCGCGCGGACCACTATGGGCCCAAATCCGCTTAAATAATTATAGCTGCGATTTATTTTGATGCTTAGTATTACTTAGTTAGGCTTATTATTTACTCTGAGGTTAGACCAACAAGGTCTATACGTGTATATTAGTTTATTAGTATTCGGCCTAATACGAGTGAGGGGATCGATTTGCTCTATGTATATTTTGATGTCTGAATATCCATTTCATTTGATCATAAACTTGTTTTTGTTTTCCATTGTCATGGGTAAGTCTTTAGATCTTGATTCACTTATTATGCAGCAAAAATCTGTAAAATAATAATAGGTATTAATGAATCCCAAGCCCACGTCAGTCAAAATCAAAATCAAAAAGTAATTTATTCAGTTTATGCCCTAGTAAGGCACTTATGTCGTTAGGTGACGTTAAGTGTCTGAATTCTTCTTATTCAGTGTCTGAATATGCTAATGCAGTCTGTATGTAATATATTTTTAAACAATGGTTAAAGTATTTTGTAAGAAAATTTGAATATTCTGCCGCGATACTAGCTGACAGCAGCCCCGAGCTCATTTCACGGCGGCCGCACTCATATTTTACACTATCCAAAAGAGGCATTCTACTTGCAAAAAACTTTTTTGAGAAGATTGTCTAAAAAACCTGTATTACACAGCCATGACAGTTCATTTTAGGTTGGACTAAAAAATTGCACCTACATTACATTTCTAGGTTTCTACTTGAAGCTGCAAACAAGTACGGTTACCTCTATTATGTAAAGACAAACTATGAAGCTACTCACCATACCTTCGTCCACACGGTCAGATGAATTATGGTTAAAATATTCAAATATAATAGACATACATGTTATTGAGATCACATTTCATTCACAAATCTATTTAAGCGTCTTTAAATTATTTTCCACCAATAGAGAGAATATACCGATCAGAGAATACTATTAACATGTCGGTACTTGGATAGAATTACTTGGTAAACTAATAAAGTTGTCTCATATTATAAGTAGGTAATGTGATCGTAGTGAATGGAGTGCTTTTTGACATAACGGAGGAGTGAAAACCGTGCATCGGAGAGCACGCCGTATTAGAGCGGGCACTAAACCGCCTTATCTCCCCCACTTGTTTAGATAGACGGCACCGTCTTCCGTAAAATGCATCTTTAAGGAGTTCACAGATAAGATTTTACGTCCAAAATTATGTTGTTCGGGTCATACGGGTATATGGGATCTACATTGCAATGAAACTGCGCTGTACGAAACAAAATTGTGTGAGCTTATATAGCTTGACAACTATCAAGTAAAGTTTAATACGTATACATTACATCGTTGCGACTGTCCATGTTACGATATTGCGGCTACATGAAAATAGTTGTCGTTTCATAGGAGCATTTATTTGACCGAATTTAACAGCGTGTGATGATATTGTGCGTTGCCAAGTATACAGGATTGTAGGCAGAGGTCGTGCCGTGTCACGCGGCTCACGAATCCACCGTCACCTCAGCGGTGCAGGTCCACTCTGCACTCACTGACCTACATCCGCTTTGGCACCGTTCACAATCGCCGCTTCAACTTAATTGTCCCGACACTTCGGCCTTCCTAACGACTGTGCCGCAATCGGCCGATTTAAGGGGGTGTTCAGAATACTGTGACTCCGACCCCTTTCGCTCGCGCTTTGCGCAGATATCCATCCGACAGCCAGCGGGTCAAACGCCACCCGCAGTGGAGATGACGCTATGCAAATCGAGGCTTTGTCACAATTCAAACCTTTGTTAGTGAAATAACTTTTATGTTTCTCTCACAAAAATAAAGTGGTGCTATAGATATCTGCATAATGCATTGTCGTCTGAAGTAAAGTAAAAATACGACACATTGTGCGAGTGCCACGTTACGGACATATATAATGAAAAGGGGGGGATTACAATTTGCCTTTGTGATGGCGTCGTCCAATTACATTAATCTGGCGTACTCGTGCCGCGGCGGCGCCGCCGCAAGCAACTTGATTAAAAATTCTATTAGTTGAAAGGCACAGACCTATGCACGTTCGCTAGTGTGACTTGTGGTTAGGATTTACATTCCAAAATAATAATTACCACTAGCTTTATAAATATTTGCTTTTTATGTCTATGTTTGCGTGATTGTAGAGTATGTAGAGTCATTTTTGTTAACGTTCATAATTACCTTTCAGGGCCTAAATTGAATAAATACTTTTTGATTTTGATGTAGACTTTCCCCGCCTTGTAGTAGTCTGCTGTATAACTTCCTCACTTATCCACATTGTACTCAAATTAAGTGTAAAGTAGACAGTACTAGTCATATAAGTACATACCTATAATAAGGACAATGGTGCCGATTCTATTGTAAATCGCACTAAACTAATTTTAATCTCATCACATCTATTTCTAACAAACATTATTGAAAAAGGATAGAACATATTTAAAGCTGTCAAATTATTCTTTGCCGTTTTCATTTGCGGGTAAATAGACGTAACCAACTTTGATGGTGACTAAATTTACGTTGAAAACAATCATTGAACTAATTCGACAGGACTAAATTTCTTACATCCTTCTCTTATATTCGTTAGAAAATGATTTAATGAGAATAAATTAGATTAGTTGTGAACAAAAAAAGCAGCACCAATGGTGCCGATTCTGTTGTAAATCGCACCAAACCAAATTTAGGCACATCTCATCTCTTTCTTACGAACATTATTGAAAAAGGATAGAATATCTTTAAAGCTGTCAAATTAGGTAATCTTTGCCGCCTTATTTTGCGTGTATTTAGGCGTAACCGCGATAGATGGCGACTAAAGGACATTGACCAGATTTGGGCCCACTATTGTGTCATCCAGTGTCTCAATCAAATATGATTCAAAAATCAAGTCTTATTTTATTATGTTCACTCACAAAATATTGATATTTTTCTAACCCGAGGATTAAAAACAGAATTAATAATATATTCGCTTGAATTCCTTTACACTTCCGCACCACAGATATCTGAAACCGTACGCAATACGGGTCACTTTTATTAGTATCGAATGTTGCCAGGTGTTAAATTAGGTTTATCGTAGTAAAAACGAGCTACATATATAGTCTTTTTCTGTTGAATAACGCTAGTAATGATGAAACGAGATTACGAGAGTGATATTAGATATATTCGTCGGTTAATGCAGCAGAAATGCCAAATACCTACACATTTTATTTTTATTGACATTAAATAATAATTGTGTTTGATGACAATGATTATTTTCCCAACAGTATGTTATGATTAAAATAATAGTAACAAGTAACATAAAATAATTTCTTAAAAGTATTAATTTATTTTATGAAAAATAAAATCTTCTTAGTTTTATGTTTGGTAACCAAATCCTTTTTACCGGGACTTATTTTTGCCAGTGTCGAGTTATATTTATTATAAATAGGTAAGTTTGGCAACTAAATCTTTTTTATGAGGACTTATTTTTGCCAGTGTCGAGTTATATTATAAATAGGTAAGTTTGACAACCAAATCTTTTTATGAGGACTTATTTTTGCCAGTGTCGAGTTATATTTTTAATAGGTAAGTTTGGCAACGAAATCTTATTTATGAGGACTTATTTTTGCTAGTGTCAGGTTATATTCTAGTTCTAGTTACAAAATAAAACATTTTCATATAGTCCGCACTATCAGTCACCGTCCATAACAGACATATTTTAGTAAAATAGTTGTCATTGTTCTAATACTTCCCACGGACCTTTTGAGACAACTTGAAAACTCACAATATGCATAATTCGTTTCACTTCACTAGTGCACATAGATTTATCTATATTGGATAAAACTCCACTGATAATATGCAATAAACCTCAAAATACAGGAATTTATGGAAATAAAATGAAAACGCTACGTGCCTTTGCAAGTTCCCGCCAAAAAGTCTAGCATACCTATGTTTAATCTTTCGCAAAACATTAAAATAAACACAAATGGATTTTTTTAGAGGCATTACTGACTAACTACTTCTAAACCATTGAAATACTAAAACAAAGTATGTAAATAACCATTTTTTTGCATTTAATAACCTTAAATTCTGCATCAGAAAAAAGAAAAATACTCGTAAACCCGGGTCAGAAAATTAAAAATGTTTACTGATTATGAAAATATAGTATTTTATCTACAAAATAAAAAATAAATCATTGTGACACAAAAAAAATCGAAGTGGGCCCAACTCCCCTTAGAAAACGGTCATTCTCCTTTATATTGAAAACAAGCATTGGACTAATTTGACAGGACTAAATTTCTTACATCCTTATCTTATGTTCTTTGTTAGAAAGAGACATAGTGAGATTAAAATTAGTTTAGTTGTAAACAACAGAATCAGGGCCATTGGTGCCGATTCTGTTGTAAATCGCACTAAACTAATTTTAGTCACATCTCATCTCTTTCTTACGAACATGATTGAAAAAGGATAGAACATATTTTAAGTTGTCAAATTAATCTTTGCCGTCTTATTTTGCGTGTATTTAGGCGTAACTGCGATAGATGGCGACTAACATTATATTGAAAACAAGCATTGGACTAATTTGACAGGACTAAATTTCTTACATTCTTTTCTTATGTTCTTTGTTAGAAAGAGATATAGTGACATTAAAATTAGTTTAGTTGTGAACAACAGAATCAGGGCCATTATCTATTTTAATTTAGTTTAGTTTTTAAATTAATTTTATCGTATAATTTTCGAATCGTAAAATTATGTTAGTGTATTTAATGAATAATATTGTGCATCTTCTCCATAAACAATAAATATCTAGCCTGAGCATATATAAATGTACCGTGTATAATAAATAATAATATAATTAATAATGTAAAGTAATACATAATTTCAGGGGCATTAAATCCAATAAAGAACAATACGAATATGTTGTAACTCTTTGGATGTATGCGTGACTTTTAAACAGCCTATATACTTATGATTTTTTTTGAATGGCCATAATTTTACTAAATCCTGAACATATAATATAACTCTACACTATTCAAGAAAATGACCCTCATATAAATATTTGGTTGCCATACTTTAAGAACGTATAGTCGCGTATAGTGCGCAAACTATTTCAGAATTTCTTATCACGGACGCTTACTGGGATTAATTCTATCTCTGTATAATTAACTTCGCGGTGCGATACAATGTTGGTAATTGAATAAAGCGGAGCATTGTCACCTAGGTAATTGTTACAGCGAAATCTGTGTAAAAACAACATTGGCATCGACACAGCGACCGCTGCCTGGCCCAAGCTCGACGGGACGTAATGAACGCCTCCAGCGTCTGGGATATGCTCCCTAGCTCTAGTTAGTTATGAATAGCCGTTTTATACTGAAAGCATCATTTTATCCTTTGAAACTTTGTTATAGATCTATTATGTTCGTGCGTATATTGTAATTTTAGGAAAAAATCTGACACCCTATGCATCAAAATTTATTTTGTTTTGTAAATCGATGTGACGTTCATAAGCAATCTAGTACTTTTACAAAGGTCTTATTTCTATATTATTAATACCTACATAAATACAACATTTACCAAAAACTAAATTGAAGCCCTGGTAATATAACAATAAATTAGTGTAGTTGAATAAAAATAAAAGAAAATGTTATCCACACAGAGTGGTACCGCCAAGAGATAAGTATCTACGTGGAGTGTAGAGCTAGGCAGCGCGGCGCAACCACTCGGACAGGACCGGACAGATTTACGAACACCCCCGCAATATCTCAATAACCGCATCTCGGGACAACGCACTGTATGTTAAAAAAGAAAACAACGTTAGCCCTTACCATTGAATTCGCAATCTATATTCCAAGACTCGTATTGCGCAATAAATTCTCTACAACTCTGAGTATTAAGTTACCTTCGACTACCATTGATAACGATACGAGTAACTAACAATGATAGGGAACGAGACGGTTGGTAAAACTAAAACATTTAATTACTGCAGAATTGTTATTTTTATGGACACATAGGTACTCTTTGTTAGTCGCCGAAACTCGTGTTTGAACACTCGCACTGCCGTGACCGATTTATTGCTGGATTGTATAGATATTAGCCCAAGACTCAATTTTTCAATTGAGAAGTTTGGTCCGCGGTGATAAGATATGGGACTTTCAAAACTGACTTTGCACACCGTAACTTTCAGTTGCAGACGAGAAAATAGGCTCGAGGACTTTTTAGCGGGCACTTGCGTGACGTTGGTGGTACTTTATCCAATATAGATCAATCCATGTGCACCAGTGAAGTGAAATGAAATTAATTATGTGTATCATGAGTTTTCAAGTTGTCACAAAAAGTCCGTGAAGAGTTTTAGTACAATGACCACCATTGTAGTAAAATATTACTTTATGGACGGTGACTGACTGAGGACTAATATGTGAAAGTGATCTATTGTAACTGGAAATTATAATATGACTCGACACGGGCAGAAATAAGTCATAATATGGCCGTGGTTGCCAAACATAAAAAATAATAAGAAGAATAGGCTCAAAGACTTAGCGACCAGTAGTGTTTGGTTACTTTTGTTTTCTAAGCGCGAGTCAAGTAAGCGTAGCGAGCGTCAACGGTCTTCAGTACCCTGAGTTTAGCTTTTGCAAATAATTAAAGTAACTATCTTGTTTGAGTATGTATATGATAACTTGTACTAAAAACTCAAACGCGATAGAAACGTTAATTCTTTGCAAACTTTACACTCGGGGTACTGAGTAGCGGTCGACGATCGCCAGAGGACCTACTCCGAAAAACGATACACCAAGCGATACACGATAAACGAAGTCTGATAATCTATGTCAAAATCGTCAGTTTTGACAGAGATGATCAGACTTCGTTTCGACAAAACCTTGACAAAACTGACGAGGTGTAAATTTTGTTTATATCCGAATTGACTTTATCAAAACTGCTCGTCTCGATAGTAGACAACATTTGTAGTGTGATTGTTTTAAAATAATTTTAATGTATCACATTGTTAAACATAAACCTATTATTATAAATACTAATCTCATTATTTAGTCATACACAATATTTCCCGATAATTTTACACGTATTCAAATTCAAATTCAAATTCAAAAAGCATTTATTCAATTTAGGCCCTGATAAGGCACTTATGAACGTTAACAAATGGCTCTACACCGGTTCCAAATACAACTTGAACTGAGAAGACTCCGGCAAGATTGATAAAATTGTAATAGGTTGTTTAGTAGGTCACTTTTTATTAGGTCATTCATAAACTAATAAAATAATAGGTGACAGGTAAAATCACACCTATACCCTGCAGTTTGTCTAGATTTCCTGAGATAAAAAGTACTGTCATGCTTATCTCTGTGTTCTAAGCTATCTCTATGCAAAATTGGTTCGGTTATACAGAAGTTATTTTATATAACAAAAGAAAAATGACAATGAAGTAAGCGCAGGAACACTTCCAGTAGTTACGGTTGCGTTCAAATAAAAGGAATTAGACAGTTTTACAGCATCTGTCGCTGTGCACACACTTGTGAGAGTAGACTTGTACCCCGCTGGTATAATAATGTCGTTCTTTTGGAATGTCCACAGTCGTTGCAGTACAACTGGTAAATAAAGTTAGCTTTTCAATTTTACAACAATTTGATAACGGAGTTTCTATGGTAGGTAGGTATATACCTAATTATATGACGATAAATTTATTGAGAACAACGATTAAATATTCAGAGCTAAATGTTGAAATCAGATTGTTAAATTTTGCAGGGCTACGTTCATTGCATTGATTAGGAAACGATGTTGTAATGGTAATCCAATATTTGAGTTGTTTCTTGGAATTAAATGTTGAAATTGGGTGAGAAAACAATTTCAATTACTGAGATTGTAAACGAGTAACAAACTTGTTTCACAATCATTATGCTGTGTAGAGTCAAGCCACTTGCAATTATGAGATTAAACGCGACAAGGTATAGGTATACATGAACAACAAACGGGCGATGAAAACGTAATTTCAAATGGAAAATTGCGCTTGACATTACTGTATTATGAATTGGAGTTCGGCATCGAGCAAACCATACGAATGAAAAAAAATTAATGACACAATTGTATGGAAATGACTTTGAAACAGGCGAGAGGCATGTTTTGTGTTTCCTCGTAAATAGCGGGCTTCGGCAGTTTACTTGTTGCGGTATTTAACTGGCTGATGCTATCTGCATAATGCGGTCGTCAGCGCCAGCACCGGCGCAGCGTCGCGCGATACTTCACCTCGTTATTATGGATTTACATTTTAACCGCACTTATCCCGTATTCATTAATTTTGTAATTTGACAAAGCTCTGCCTAAAATAGATGGTTCATAAAAATCAAATGGTGTCGTTGACGTTTATGATGACATAAAATTTACACTAATGTATCCTCTGTGCTATTGTAAAGCAATGTTTATAAAAACGAAAAATAAAAGCATGTGATTCGGACAACTATCCTACTTCTATCCTAATGTGAAAGTTGGTATGGTATGTGAAGATGTTTGTTACTCTTTGGCGCAATAACTACCGAACGCATTTGGATGAAACGCACACAGATAGAATATGTTCTGTACTAACACTACTAACACATAGAATATTTTTTATCTTCGTATTTATAGTTAGGTATGTTAGTTAAATAACCTATTTATATGATATATTTGACCGGCAGAATTTAGGTTGAGACCTATCTATCTGTAGATTATATTATTATTCTTCATTACCTACGTATCATAATATTTTTTCAACTTATGTAGGTACTAAGAGTTTATTTTGTTTTGGTAACTCAAAACTATTTTTAATAAAACATATTATTCGAACGTAAAAATTAAAACGATAATGACAGTTTTCCAAGATTTTAAAAAGAATATTAAATATTTAATTTAAGCGACAATTCACTTGGACCACAGAACAAACAAATGACACAGGTTTTTGTTAGTTAACGCATACAAGCACTTAACTGAATGATGACGTAGGAATAAAACCCGGAACTTTTAGGGCAGCAAACATTCATGCTACCTAACACTTATGATAAGCAGGTCTTCAAAAGTGCCGTCAGTAGTTTGTGTACCCAAAGGATTTGACGTAACTGTGGGCTTTCTATAAAATCGTTGTGCATAGTTCGTTAGATATCCAAACAATGACTTCATTAGCGCTGTAATCGTGCGGTATCCGACTGTCGGTTTAGGATCACTGTTGCAAAATATACACCTATAATCCTAAATGCTATTATACAATTAAACAGTCAAATATAGGCAAATTGTGAACAATAGGTAATTTTCAGGATTATAATGGAAGTAATTACAGTTTTGCGAGAACCAAGAACTTGCGTAATAAAATAACACATAACAATATAGAAACTAATTAAAATATATATGTCCGTTGGGCGAGTTTAATTATATTTAAGTAACGATAGTAGTAAAACGTTATGACGAAGTCTGGGAGGGTGACACGATAGGTTGCGTGCGCGCCGCCCGCGCCGCCGCACCGCCCGCCCGCCTCGGGACCACCTGCCAATAATCACTGCCTACTATTGTGCCTATCCACAGAACTCCATAGCTGTAATTAGTTCGTATCTGAAATGGCAACCTCAACCATTATTTTTGACTATAATCGGTTTCTAGACCACCTCATTTAGCGAAAGGAGCCATTATTATTTCAAAGAATGGCAAATTAATTTGATTTAGGTACAATACGACATAGATAACAATAAATATATTCGGATCTTACTGTGAAAGGTCTTGATGAGCAGAAATTAATTTTATTGGAATTCGACCCTGATTTTGCAAACCAAATCTTTACTGCTAATACCTAGTACACAACATTGGGTAGGTAGGTTGCAATCGAACTTTATAATAGCGTACAACCTACATCACAGCTAGTCCAACATACACATTATACTCGTATGCTTACATGTTAAAATGTATAAGTACTTTCCTTTATTTACAGATCACATACGAGAATTTTCTTGTGGGAGTCTATTCTACCGCACTCTGTACTTGAATGAAGAGAGAAATACGCTTTATGTTGGTGCTATGTAAGTACTTTATTTATACTATATTATCCATACATATACTAGAACACAAGAAAAAAAAAATTACCTATGTATAAAGTTCATACTAATTGTAAGTAAATAATAGGTACAAATATTTTTCGTAATAAAACAGTTTGCATATTCCATAAAGTCGTTCGGGCTAACAATTGAGCGTTATTAGTCGGTCTGAACACACAACTCGCCGACATTGTAATGATCTACCCCAGGGAAATGGATCCGGGACATGAAACACAATTATCCACTATTTCTGTCAACTTTTATTTATTCTTACTTGCTATCTACATCCCTAGGAGCATTTCTTATGTCCAAAGGTATTATTGTTTGTGTCTTCGTGTATACCTTTTGTAACTGTTGTATGGTGTGTCGTCAAGTTTCAGAAATTAGTTTTGGAATTTTCACGTATACAACTAAATTACTAATATGTAGATACATTTCCGTCAAATAAATATTTTATTTCTTTTAATATTTCTTGTATTATAATTTTACTCAAATTCAAATTCAAAATCATTTATTCAAATAGACCTTCGCAGGCACTTATGAAAAGTCTGACTCTAATACCGGTTCGGAAGATTGCATTTGCTGATCATTTTTTATTAAAAATTATTTTAATTAATCATTTAATGTTCCTATCGATTCAGTTATAAAAAATATCGTTTAGATTCCATTTATAATGAAGTCATTACTTCTTATAAACATAAAATGCAATAAAAAAACCTACATTGTTTCGTATTGTAGTCGACCCAAGTCGTAACTCTTACTTAGAGAAAAACTCGTTCGTTGTAATAATGCTAACTAGCCAAGAGTTCTGCATAATTTATACACCCGTAGAGCGGATACTGAACGTAAAAAAGTATGGGCGTCTTCTGTGCATATGTGCCCCCGACCGCAAAACGTACTTATTCCAATGCATTCCAGCGTTTTTCTTCGTTATGCGAGAACTTAAAAGTAATTTAAAAGCATAATTTTCATTAGATAGGCTTGGTAAGCATACAAAGCTAGATGCTAATCATGTTATAATTAAAATTTCTTTACTTGTATATAAATTGTGAATCTATAAGGTCTTAATAAATTAGTGAACTTCCTCTTGAGGGATGAATGTAGGTCATTAGTAATCAAAAAATAATATTAGAAAAATAATCTGAGGGAAAAAAAAACTTCTTTGACTTGTATGGAGAGTCTTATGCAAGTCAAAGAAGTTTTTTTTCCACTATACATTCATCCCTCAAGAGGAAGTTCACAAATTTATTAAGACCTTATATGAAACAACTTGAGACAACCGGAGAGAAAACCAGGGGGTTTAATTTCGCCTCACTTGCAGTTTCATTATTTATGATTCAGATTTGAAGTGAATTAAAAAATGCTAAAACTGCTAAACGAAATTAACGAGTCAAATCATACTAAAAAGAAATGCCCTATACAATTCAGACGTGCAGAAATAAAGCAATCAAATTGTTTGAAATCTTCATCTAATTTCCGCTACGTTTCAAGACTGTGTTAGGGAGGGGGAGATGAATTGTTTATAATATTCTTGGCTGTAGCAACCAACATAGACCTGACAGGAGCACCTAGCTACGTCTTACTCAGTCACTCCATTCTTGTTTGTTCGCTTTTGTGATTAGTAGAAACACCTTTTTTATAAAGTTCTGCTCTTGTTCTCTCTACTTGTCTCTGCTTCAGTTGGACCGCATCCTTATTGCCGTCTCAAAATAGTAATGTATTTTTTACAGTTATCGATTTATCAGACACAATGAGGTAAATTATCATATATTTTTGTTACAGGGATCGAGTTTTCAAATTAAATATGACAGATATAAGTCAATCTCATTGCGACGTAAGTATTTAAAACAACTATTATGAAACATAGTTAAGCTCTTAATAGCGCCCAAATGCCTTGTTAATTCTCTCTCTCTGCTCTTTGCGTAGTAGAGGTACCGTGAAAGAACATAAGAGACTTTTTTATAAAGTAAAATTAACCGCTTGCTTACGGTTGCCGAGTTCAAAAGAAGCCACTTTTCTGGTACTACACTAGATTTTTATGCATCTTACTTTCACATACGGGGCTTTTTAATTTACAAACGTAAGTGCCGTAATCTTTTGCAATTCAAAACTCTTTTTTTTGTAGACTACTTTAGGAATGAGGGTCTAAAATGAGATAGTGTAGGATAGATACGTCGTAAAACAAACTTATTTTAACATTCTTGTCAAAGTCTGCTTTGATAATAATAAGAACGTGATATAAACTATACGATGTTGCGGTTTAGAGTCGCGTCGTAGTTGCCGAAACTGTACCATATCCATTAATTTAAACTTTCCTTTCAGCGGGACACATTAGTATTAGAAGCAAGCAATGTAGCGAGATGCGTAAGTAAAGGCAAATCGGAGCCTTTTGAGTGCAGAAATCACATTCGTGTTCTACAGCCACTCGGTGATGCCGAGCGACTGTATGTTTGCGGCACAAATGCACACAGTCCTAAAGACTGGGTAGTTTATGTAAGTATGATTTTTCAGTTCAGGAAATAGTAAGGCAGTTAGTTTGTAGTTTTTACTTTAGCTTTTGCACGCCTGACAAATTACGAAGTGCGTGTGTGTGTGGCTGATCGTTACTAAAAAACATTACCATAAAACCCAAAAAAAATTCGTATAGGTATCTACTTACTTGCATAAAAGCTAAAATAAAGCTTACTTCCTTAGTTGAGGCAGGAATAAATTGATTCACCCTTTCAGTCATAAATAAAAAGGTAAATTCATCTTCTTACATCGAACTTCAAATAATGATTTAAGCACCAACTCACTCTCGAGTGATACTTAACATTTTCAAAGGATCCTTCCAGTATCGTTAGAGCGACGATAGCCTTTAACGTTTAACGTCACTGAATTGAATAACTTTTGTAGAGATCGATAGCACGTGAACTGGTTACCCCTATACCAAGCTTTTGTATTCAGAAGGTCTTTATTGTAAAATAATTGGCTTACTTTTGTTGCACAGTTAAATTTGACACATCTACCGAGGCACGAGTACGTACCTGGAGTAGGCCTGGGTGTTGCTAAATGTCCGTACGACCCAGCAGATAATAGCACCGCCGTGTGGGTCACGGAGGGCAATCCTGGAAGCTTACCGGCGTTATACGCTGGTACCAATGCTGAATTCACTAAAGCAGATCCAGTGATCTTCCGAAATGATCTTTTTGATTTTCGAACTGGACAGAAAAAGTTCAATTTCAAGAGAACTCTGAAATACGATTCGAAATGGTTGGACAGTAAGTTGACATCAATTTTATTATTGTTTTGAAGGTTCTTAATATGTAGGTATATAATATATAAAATCAACAAACAATAAAATCAAAAGCACGCAATAAAATTAGGTAATGCACTATAGATAAAATGATTTTATTTATATTGGTACCATAAGCTGATTCCTATGCAAAACATCAGTCTTATCAGACAAATAAACGTAGGGATGTTCATTATATTAATAGGGATATTGGGTCTATGTCCCTTATTCCGTACTTCCTTTTACGAGTGTACGATAAAAGCTAGAGGTGCTTACTCTTTATCGTACGCACATAAAAGAAAATAAAGGAAGAACCTTACATTACATACAGTCTGGCAAGGTGGGTGACCGAGAGCGAACATTAATTCAGTTTTAACGAAATTCCAAGAATAAAGAATATTAACATTCGCATCAAAGTTATTTTAAAAAAAAGTTATTATATTTATCTTTGGATTAAGCCTTTTTATTTTTTCGGAATTATGATGGACCCATGAAAATTGATTTAATTTTTAGGTATACTATATTATAAATTATATTCTTTTATTTTACAGAAACTAATTTCGTAGGTTCATTCGATGTTGGGGAGTACGTACTATTTTTCTTCAGGGAAACTGCTGTAGAGTTCATGAACTGTGGCAAGGCAGTATATTCGAGGGTGGCGAGGGTCTGCAAGCAAGATACGGGTGGCAAACATATACTCAGCCAAAATTGGGCTACGTATCTTAAAGCAAGACTCAACTGTAGTATACCTGGAGAATTCCCATTCTATTTTGATGAAATACGTGAGTAACAATTGTATTAAAATTCACTGTTTATTTTTATTGTTAATTTAAGTCTATTATTTCTTTATATTCTTTAAGTGGCAATTGCATTCAAGCTATGTTCTCTTGAATTCAACAAATGAAAATGTTTGAAGCCGCGCTGAGTCAAAGTGGTGCACTTAAAAGGTCCATTTTTATTTATGCTGGGGGAAAATTCATGTTTGCTCTTAAAGCAATGTCACGTGCAGTGTTGATTTAAATTAATTACGATTCAAAGCTTGTGATACAGAGGCATCATAATGGTGGTTTTATTTTTCTAGTGTTTATTTACTTGAATAAACTTAAAATTTGACCCATTTTTTATTTAAATCAGAAAGCGTATACCAAATGCCGGGAGATCCATCAAAGTTCTACGCTGCATTCACGACAGGTGCAAGCGATGGTCTTGTCGGGTCAGCGATATGCACATACACCATGGAAGACATACAGGAGGCATTCGCCGGAAGATTCAAGGAACAGGTAATTTTCTCTATATCTCACGTAAGTAAATTATTTGTAAACTTATGCAACAACTAACGTCTACCGTATTTTTTTTAAGATAGTTGAATCTAGACTTTAATCGATTAACTGACGAATATAATTTGGTTTAGCTTGAAAGCATGAAGTTTTTCTACACACGTTAAAAATAAAAGAATCCACAGATATTCCTATTACATTTTGTTTCATGCCGAGCTACGAAAACTAGATTCATGGCAAAGTTGTCATGTTGGACTTAGTTGGCTCGGTTTTGAATAACTACTTTGAACCTAGACTCGAAATGGGTGACTGCTTATACTGGATTACGAGCGCTTGTGATTAATTTTCATGTGTAATCCCACTGTCAGATAAATAATCCTTATCTAAACGTATTATTTCATCCTCTGTGTTTTACATAATCTCTTCATAGTATGTGATCCAATTAAATCAATTATTATCTATTGAACTATGTTTGTGCTTATGGAAAGTTGTGTTTTATTTAGGCATCGTCCAGTTCGGCGTGGTTGCCAGTATTAAGGGCGCGGGTGCCAGTGCCCCGACCCGGCACTTGCGTTAACAATACCGAAGCACTCCCGGATAATGTACTTAACTTTATCAGGTACGTCTACCTTTTAACCTAGTTTAAACTTTCCCAACTTAATAAATACCCAACTCGTTAGACGAAACGGTGCTATTGAAATAAAATCAATTCTGTTCATTTGCTAATGACGTCTCGTAAACATGTTAGATTCCATCTCCTATTATGATATTACGGTATTAAACTAACTAAATACACACAATACATACAAAATGTGGTGTCTCAGAGATGATTAATTATACACGCAAAATTCACACGAAGAAATTCAAGGTATTGGAAACCTAGAGCGTTACGTGTTGTGTTCCCGGGAGAGTAATCTCTAAAAGGTTACAGACCTCACATTAGTTTCGTGACACGTGTATTCTACTAATTGGGTCACACTCGCAAGTCTTAATTGATGACGTGGTGTAAAAGTACGCTCCGTATATTCGGATATTCTATAACATTGATGAGATATGGAATGCTTTGCCTATATGAGGAAATTTGTGTCGTAGGTCTCACCCGCTGATGGACTCAGCGGTTCGCCACGAAGGTGACGCGCCAGCCTTCTACAAACGCGACCTAGTCCTCACCACACTAGTGGTTGACAAACAGTTTGTGGACATGCTGGGAGATGACATCACCTACACAGTATTTTACGCTGGCACCAGTAAGTACCGTTATGGACATCAAAACAGATGAATTAGAAACATGTTCTTTACATTCATTGATTAAACTTTTAATATAATCTGTTAATAAATTATACAATAACATTCACTTCAATTGAAGGTAAAGTTAACAATCACTAGGTAGGTAAGAGAGGTAGAGCGTAGCGTTTATTCGCTCAAAGAGCAGCTCGACTGGGGAAGGAACCT